>JAABKJ010007617.1:0-11652 GCA_011634705.1 Andricus grossulariae
TTTTTGTGCTATCAAAATTCGAATTTTTGCTTTTTCACAAAATTCAAAAAGTTGTTATGACAGTACTGTAAGGTGTTTGAAAAGCAACGTTTTTCTCCTTTTGACTTTCTTTATATCGTGCGTTTTTTGGCTTAAAATGTTCATTTTCGTCTGTTTTTTGGAATTTTGAAAATGCTATAACTCCGGTAATTTTTTTCTTCAGAAAAAGTAATTAGGATAAATTGCTTGTCTTTTTCAATACTACTAATAGCCGTACATAGAATTTTCAAATCTTGAAAAAAAGTTGTCTCAAAAATGTTCAAAATGTGCTCACTTTTTGAATTTTCATCCAAAATGGCTGGCTAACGAACTTGGCCTTTATTTCAGGACACTTAAGGAGTATACCAAAGCCCAATCCAATCTGTGAATTCTTTCGAAAGTTATCGTGCTAACAGACTAAAAATCTATATACACCAACCTACATACATACATACATAAAGCCAGACACATTCGCCAAAACCTGTTTTTTGGGTTCAGAAGGTCTCAAAACGTGGGAAGTTGAAAAAATGGGTGGGGGGGGGGTCCAATTTTACACAAATCTAATACCTTGTCAAAAAAATTTCTTCTTAGATTTTACAGCTAGTAATAAAAGGTCATAACCGACTAAATCAACAATTTTTTATCAATGTGACGTCTAAGAAAAAATGTTTCAAAGAATACTTACTTAAACAACAGTTATATTTTAAAAATATTGACTTTGAATTATCATTTAATACCAAAAACTATTTAAAAAATTCCAATAAAAGTTGCCATCATTTTCGCACCTATTAGGACATTTTTTTCATTCTCAAAATCAAATTTTTCGATCTAATTGCAGCACATTAGGACTACTTTTAATTTTAAAAATCCATCACAGATTTTTTTTCGTAATAAAACGTAGCAAGGTTTCAGCACTAGTTATTCTGGGTTTTCAAGAATTTCGTATTTACGCCTCACCCAAATTGACAGTATGTTACTTATTATATATCAGGAGGAATAAGAAAAAAGGAAATTTAAAGGGAATATGAAATGATTTATTACAAATTTAATGTAGATAAATTGTTTATTCATTAAAAGAATGGGTTTCAATTTCTCTATAAAATAGTAAATAATAATTTTCTTTCGAAACCAACTAATCAGTTGGTTTAATTCAGCACGGAAACCCTTCGTTTTCTGAATTCTTCCTTCCAAATCTTGAGGTCTATCAATCACTGCCGAAGAGGTGAAAAAAGCACTTAGAGGCACGAAGAACTTCTCCGGTGCTGGACCAGATTGTATCAAGAACTTCTGGTGGAAGAAGTTTACTTCTACACACCAACATTTGTTCCCCATATTCACCTCATACTTAAAGTCGGAGACGCCCATTCCGCAGTGGCTGGTGTTAGGACGTACTATACTCCTACCGAAAAAAGGCAACTTATCTAACCCAGAGAATTATAGGCCAATGACTTGTTTGAACACACTGTATAAGATCTTTACAGCTGTCCTCAATAACGGGATTGTTCAAAGAATTGAGCCTGTGTGGCGAGAGATATATGAACAACGTGGCTCAAAAAAAGGTGTAGCAGGCTGTTGAGAGAACCTGCTAATTGGCAGGTGCGTCTGTATAGACGCCGAAGCCCATCAGCGCGTCCTGTCAATGTCTCAGACTGACTACCGGCAAGCTTTCGATTCAACCTCTCATCGACTTATCATCTGTTCTGTGGAAAGCTTGAAGGCCATACAGTGAATTATGCCCCTTTGGAAAATTAGATTTTCTATTTCATCTGGAAATTATCATGTGACAACGAACAACGTCACCTTTCAGAGGATCTTGTTTCAGGGCGATGCAATGAGCCCTTCGCTTTTTGGCATCACACTTCTGCCTCTATCTCTCGCACTTCGAAGTTCTTCTTTATACCTCTGCGGCGACACTAATCATTACGAACATAAGGTCACTCATGCAGGCCTGGCGGAACGTAGGTTATCTGTCTTTCTCGCTTCTCAAGAAGCGTGTAAAACAAATTACTATTTTCCACATGCGAGTGTCTCGCTTACGCTAATTCCTTTACACTCACGCTTCTTAAGGAGCGAAAAAGACAGATATACTACGTTCCGCCGGGCCTGCGCTCATGTATTTTATATGGATGACCTGAATATCTATGCCTCTGATAAAAAAAACCTTCAAACTGCTTTAAATATCGTCAAAAAATTGCACAGGAGAGATTGGGATGGACTTTGGATTGGATAAGTGAGCCAAAATTCATCTGAAGAAAGGACAGATTATTGGCGTTCCCAAGGACCCTGAGGTTATGGATATGAGTTTTATTAGACATATTAACACTGGAGAAACATATACATACCTGGACGTGCCTCAAAGAAGCATTCAGGGCGTAACATCAGTGAAGGAGTCTCTCCGAAGCAGATACAAGCATCTTCTTCGACAGATTTGGTCTTCAAATCTGTCGGCGTTGAACAAGGTGTCTCCGACTAACATGCTTGCCATCCCGTTTCTACTCTACTCGTTTGAGGTGGTTCAATGGACGAAGAACGAGCCTACGGCCCTTGATATCACCACACGCAAGATCATGCATATGCATAAAAGCTTGCATGTCAATTCGTCCGTTCCGCGATTATACATCTTATACAAAATGATGTATGAGAAACTTCATATAGAATAATTGTTTTGTTTAATAAAAGAATCGGTTCAGATTATTCTATAAAAAGGGTAAATATTAATTTTTTACGAAACCCACTCATTAGTTGGTTTAATTAAACAAGACAACCCTTCGTTTCCTGAATATAATCTTCCAAATCTTGAGAATATGTCGGGAATTCAGTTTTTCATAACCTACATACAAAACCTTAATAACATTAATGTAAATGACCCAGTAATCGTGACGGTCCCAATAATAGTGAAACTTGACTATAGTTTAAACATATGTTTAAAAAATATGTTGAAAATAACATTTAATTATAGAATCCATTCATTTTTAGCATTTTATAGTGTCAAATTGAATTTAAATTAATTCAAATTACATACGAAGCAAGAAAATTGGCGTCACGATTACTGGAACGTTTATCTTATCTGTTATTAAAAATCCAATTATAGCGAATTCAAAAAAATGTATGATGGAAGCTAAAGAAGCCATTGATAAATTCTGAAGAATTCCAAAGAATGAAAGTTTAATTTCGAAGAAACAATTATGAATTTTGCAAAGAATTATGACGAATACCAAAGTTTATGATGAATTACAAAGAATTCCAGGCGAATTGTAAAGAATTTAGGGAAAATTTCAAAGCATCCCTGGCGAATTCGATAGAAATATACGTAAGATCACACTAACTATCCAAAATTTTTAGCGAATTTTCTAGAAACAGAGAAGCTTTTAAGAAAACTCAACAACACCACAGAATATTCTAGAACAATGCAAAAAATTCCAGATTTTCGTATAAAATTTAAAAACGCTTAAGACATATTAAAAACATTTCAGCGATATATGAATATTATAGAAGATAACAAACACTTTTAGAATAAACAATGATACTAGGCCAGTGTTGGACCTTGACTGAACCAAGAATCGACCAGGACTGGACCAATTATTCGCGTATAGAGGCAGGACGCATATAATGTGAATCGAATTCCTGAAAACCCTCGAGATTTGGAGGATCCTCATTGGATATTGGTACAATCTTGTTGGCATAGTTGCCATTTATGCGTAATTTAACTTTTCCGTAGCGATATTGAAGATCTGCTCTAGGAGCCACAAATGGAAACAAACGTCCAATTGAGACTAGTCCAATGAAGTACTCGCGATTTTCATCTATTCCCACAGGGTAAACTGTTTCTGGTAAGGAGTTCGGGTCGATCTTGAGTAGATAAACTACCGTAATGATGGACATGGAGTTGAATGGGAAGAGGATTAACTGCATTCTTATGAAGCAAAAAGGAAATTCAATTAGGAAATTAAATATTTTCTTACGTACCTTAAAATTTAGTCAATATTTCGACTAACCGAACTAGTAATTTTCTGCCAATTATTATTGGCTTACTTTCCTATAACTGTAACCAGTGATGTACATGACTCAAATTGAACCGACTATAATCTGATTCGAATCACGAGCGGATTCTACACCCCTCGGATTTTTCTTGTGACACATACTCCTAGTAATAAAATATTTGAAAATTCTACACGATAGTAAGTATTGCAGAGAACTCCATGAAATTTTATCACGTGCTGCGAAATGGCTTGCTTTTGTTTATTTTATAACCAAAAGTCAAAATATTGAAATCAATAAAAATATACTTGATTTCATATACAGAGGTACTGAAACTGGATTCTTTATACAGACTCACACCAGCTTGATTTCATATGGTATAGAACAGTCAAAGTATAGTGTAATTAATGTTAATGCACTCTAAATCTTTTAGTAAATACTTCTAAGAAATAATTAATATTATGATATTTACCTATAAGATTAGGAAAAATCACTAACATAAAGAATAGTAAGCTGATCACTGTTTTCATTTTTTTTTAAATTAACGAAACCCACTTCTGAAGAATTTTGTAAAAAAATTCTGAAAATCGAATATGGCTAGCATTAAAAATTTTCTTCTTGTAAATACAAATAAAAAACTCAAATGTCTTTTTTGAAGTAAAAATTGGTCCTTTGATGTCACAATGAGATCGAAAATGGTTTAATTTGAGAATTGAACGAAATTTTCCTATGGAAACCAAAATAAGGATAATTTTATTCATGTACAGTTTTTGGCGTGAAGTACTAATACAAAATTTAAATTTAAAAAATGCAATTTTGTTTCATATTTTTTGAGATTTGGTTAATTTTGATTAAAACGAAGAATTGTGTTCGTATTATGTATAATATGTATTTGTTTCGTACTGCAGAAGCAACTTGCCATTTTCCTAGACGATACAAAAATTACTTGTTAAAATTTATAGCTGTTAAAAAACGTGATAACCTAGTAATTTCACCATTCTTTATTAACTGAAAAAAATGGTTTCAAGATCCAGGGAAATTATTATTATTTTCAAACAATTCTGACTTTAAAAAATTTGCCCGCTGCGCGGACATATTGTCATAGCGCGCGGCTCGCTTCGCTCGCACATTTAAGCGTGCCTAGTGCGCGCGTCTGTTGGATATCGCACTTCTCGCTCGGATATTTATTCTTTGCACTTGGAATGCTTGAATAAAACTTTATCATAAAGATCTCTTTCAGATACCAGTATTTATATGCGTCTTCATATCCTGATTTTCCTACGTAATTAAGTACACTTAAAGATTAAGTTACTCAAAGCTCTGTAGGCTTTGAGGTACACATTCTCATCGTCATACTCGTGCTACGCGCTCGATTTTTGACAGACATTTGTAAATGTATATTTATTTTATGAATTACCTTAAAATAAATAAATATACTACAATACGTTTTTCAGGCATTCTTCCCTATCTCGCGCTGTTATGCTAAAAAAAGGATTTTTGTTTTTATATTATTTTTGATGGATAAAACAAAATATCCTACTTCTTTTAGAATTTTACATATCTCGCGTCTTTTAGCTTAAAATATTTCGTTTTCTTACCTCATAAATATAAACAACAATTCTTTCGACTTTATAAAATATTAAAGTTTTGGATATGGTTTATGGATTAGAGAAATATAGCACAGAAATAAAATTCAAGATTCATAATATATTATAAAAACCAATGAGACTGACTAAATATAAATTAATATAGACACTCATGTAATTTCAATTTGAGAAGCGAGAGTAATAATAAAAAAGTGCAAACATCAAAATAAACAATTCAAAATTTGACTGCTATAAAAAAAATGGCTTATCTACTTATCGCTGGAAATTGATGGACAGAACGGCCTATCATCTTATAAAGAGGTTTTGTCTGAAGTAATCCACAAATCGAAACGTATTTTCCTCTTTATGTCCCACACCAATAACACAGGAATCCACAAATAAGTTGCCATATGGTTTTTCCAATATGATCAAGAACTTTATTCGATCACAAACTGGGGCTTATGCGTGCCCTATAATTTAAAGAGAAGATTGTACTATATAAAACTTCGTATACTACCAAATTACCCAAACCATCAGCACTGTAAAATGATTAACTCACCCAGAAACGCTAGTTAAAGGACATAAACAATATTACAATTCAACACTCATGCTGACGGTCAATCGTCGTCTGATTTACATTCCCGGCTTCCTTCATTTCACGACCCCCCTCTAGCCTTACTTACATGACGAGACTCAAAATTTGAATTTTCGACTTTTTTTCATAGTATTTTCAATTAATAAAACCAAAATGAGAAGTTCTATCAAAAAATGGTTCGAATAAATTTTGTAGGACTTTTTGAAAGATTCAATTCCTTGTTCAAATTTTTTTCCTTTTCTCACGTCGTTAGGTTCGAAATTTCAATTTACGATTGTCTGCATACTACTTTCGATAAATAAAACCAAAATAACAAGTCCTATTGAAAAATGGTTCAAAAAAATTTTGTAGAACTTTTCAAAAGATATAATTGCTCTTTGAGACTTTTTTTTCGTATTTTGCCTCGTTTGGTTCGAAATTTGAATTTTGTGATGTCAAATTTCGTACAATTCTAATACTTTCTCAATCATAAATTATGAGAATGTAATAAATTATAACAAGTTTTCATCTCTTTTTTGAGTGAACAACTTTTGTCTATCAACTTTATTTCGTAACTTTTGTCGTTTTTCCACAAACTTTTCATTTTTATTTCTAATGTCATTTTTTATGATTAAAATCAAAACTACGCGTCCAAGCAAAAAGTAATTCATAAAAAATGTGTAGATGTGTTTTAGGTGCACAATTTTTGTTTACTCATTTTTTCCTACCTTGTGTCGTTTTTCCAATAATTTTTTTTTTTTATTTGCAATGTTATTTTTTACTAACAAAACAAAAACTAGCGTCCTATCAAGAAGTGATCCTCAACAAATTTGTAGATAATTTTTGGGGGCACAATTTTTGTTTGTTCATCTTTTTTCGTATCTTGGATAGTTTCAACATGAAATGGAATTTTTGATTTATCATTATTTTTTGTGCGATAAAAATTTGAATTTTCGATTTTTCGAGAAAATTAAAAAAGTTCTTATGATAATCTTAAAGGGCTTTCAAAAAGTAACGTTTTCCTAATCTTGAATTTTTTCATATCGTGCGTTGTTTGGCTTTCAATTTTGATTTTCGATTGATTTTTAAAATCTGGTAAATGCTCTCACTGATATTTTCTTTTTATCGAAAAAAAGTCATTAGGATAAATTGTTCCAAATTCTGAGTACAACGAAAAGCCGTACATAAAATGTTTAAATCTTTAAAAAAAGGTATCAACGATTTTTATAAATGCTCCAACTTTTTGAATTTCTATCAAAAATGGCTGGCAAACAAACGCTGGTTCATTTTCCGACATTTTGTTATAGATTTTACAGACAGTCTTATATGATTCGAGCACGGTGTTTATGATTTACAGAAGTTTCTTCATTCTAGTTAGAAAATTCCAGTAAATTCAATATGAATGACACAATTTTTTTAATGTACTTACGATTTCTTAAAATTAGCAGATTAGTTTTCTCATTAACAAAATATGACTCGTTGAGTGTATATTAACCCTCTGCCTTGACTAGCGTATCCCCACTTTGTAATCTACACCACGTGACCACCTCACTGATACAAAGTACATGAGTGTTAGTGCAAGAGTTTCGGGATCGTATCTATTAAAAAAGTGCATTGGCCCCCTGAATAACATATTGTCTTAATAATAAATCAATTATTATTAAAAAGTATTCAAAATAAAGTATCAGTATTAAAGTTTAAGAATATTCATCAAAATTGTTTCAAATAAATAAATAAAATGTCTATTAAAACGATTTTTTGCAAGATTTCATGCCATTTTTGCGCCTAAAGGGTCATTTGGCATGCTGCAATAGTAGGAAGAAGTTATGTTTTCGTGACAGGTAAAGAAGAAAGTCATACAAAAAAATTTAGAATCTTCTAATTTTTAATTTACTATCCTTCTTAAATTATTCAGGTTATATTTTTTTTGATTTCTCCTTTCATTTTGTAGACTCGACATCTTTTATGATTTCTAGTTTTTTTTTTAATCAAATGATCAAGGGAACTTTTAATAAAATTGCTTCAAAGTGGATAAAAAGTGACAGGTTTATGACACGAAAATCATGTGGAACATAACCTCAAGAATGAAACGTCAAATAGAAGAAAATACCTTTGAGTGGATGAATTGTTCAAAATTCATTTAATTTACATTTAATTAAAGGTTTGTTTGTGTATTAAAACAATTTTTTGTCTGCAAAATGAAAGGAGTAATCAAAAGAACAATTTGTATGTGTGAATAAGAATGCGACATACCTTTATGCAAAGAGGAATTCATTGCTTATCATAATCAATGAAAAATTTAAGTACTTTAATACAAAATTATAAGCTAAATAATTTAAGAAGGATAGTTAATTAAAAATTAGAAAATTCTAAATTTCTTTTGTAATTTTCTTCCTTACCTGTCACGAAAATATAACTTCTCCTTCCTACTATTGCAGAATATGAAATGACCTTTTATGCGCGAAAATACATGAAATCTTGCAAACAATTGTTTTAATACACAATGTCACTTTAAATTAAATGTAAGTTAAATGAATTTTGAACAATTCTTCCACTCAAAAGTATTTTGTTCAATTTGACATTTCCTTCTTGAGGTTATGTTCTACATGATGGTTTTCGTATCATAAACCTGTCACTTTTTATACAATTTTCAGCAATTTTCTTTAACATTCTTCAACTTTAGTACAGATACTTCAGTTTGAGTATTTTTAAATAATAATTTACCGAACTTGGCAGTTGTTCTTCTTGTTTGTTCGTTCTCTCACTCAGCAATTCTACGCTCTAGACGCGAGTAGCGCTCCGAATCTTATGAGGGGGAGAATGGAGAAGCCACTCTACAAAATGTCATTCGTAATTGCAGTCTCCGAGTGAGTGCCTCGTAGAGAGGACAAATAAGTGGTTTTACAAAATCAACCGAATCGAAATTTTACAAAGCACGGGGAGTCAAAAATACAAATCAGAGGACGATCAAGAGAAGCGCGGCTTCTGCCAGATAGGCCCTTTTAACATCTCTCACGTCTCGACAATAACTTTTTCGTTTCAACGTCGTGTGTTAGTTCGTTTCCGACTCGGGTCGCCCTTATAATAATGTAACTTCTGGGTCATCATGGACCCCCGCGCGTGCGGTGTAATTCTGAGTTCCGTTTAAATTCAAGGGGAAGAAAAAGAGAACAATGTAATTAGTAATCTATCCTGTCAAGTGGTCGCTCAAACCACTCTATATAAAGAACGTTCTGTCGGGTGAAAATGGCGGCACGGTTCCTCCGACAGTAAATGTCGGTGTTTTCAGACTGTAAATCTCTTTCAAGTGGGGCGAAGGCCCACTCGTTGTAAAAAAAAATCTGTAAATTAATTATTGATCCAATTATATTTAAAGTGAATAACATAAATGTGTGATTTGAACTTATTCTAACCCTCTGCGTTAGTCCTTACCGGCCCACTCTACTGGAGCTATCCGGCAAAGCTTGTCTAGTGATGAATTAAATTAAAATGAAAGTAAAGTTCGAAATAAAATCCATGTCATTTACCTTTTGATAGTTTTAAGAAAGGAAAATTATCTGGCGCCCTTCAGGCAATTCATGGACTCATTCTGAGTCCAGAATAAAGCAAAAGTAAGAGTCAAATTAATGAAATAAAAATAATCGGCGAAATGCAGGTTATAACTTGTAGGTATTGGTCACCACAAGCACGAGAATAACACACACCTTGCGGAACTTCTATTACCTGAATACATGATTATTGGGGGTTATCCCCATAATAAACTTTGATCAGCATCACATCAGGAATTATTCCCTGAAGTTATAGTGAATTTGACTAAAAGGCCTTTCACTCATATTTTCTGCGGTGTCCTTTGAGAGATAATAAGAATTGTTGCTCCAAATTACAAAACTGTGCCTATATTTGACCCGTGCTTCTGAACTCTTGCTCAGACATTGTTGCCTCTTCTGACCGGATGCAAAAAAATGCACCCCCGCTGGCTTCTAGCACTTACATTCCAACAAAAAAAATTTGCTATAATATCGCAATTTTTATGAAAAAAGCTCAATCACATCTATTCTGAAGATTGTAAATAGTTGCAGACCCTTTGCGTTATAGTTTGCAATTTGAATCGCTTTAATATCTTCATTAGAACTGAAGATAGTACAGTTGTATATTTTTGTAATTTTAGGCAACAATTTTTCTCATTATCAAAATTTGTTAACTGCAATTTGTTCATAAATGTTTTCTCGATATTCGTGCATTTTTTCAAAATTTTCCCATTGCCTCTTGTATACAAAATAATACTCTACACTTGGCACTTTTTAAATGTGCCCGAATTTCCTTACTTTTTTTACAGTTTTCAGTCTGCAAAGCATACATTTTTTACATTGGCGTCTTTGAGCTTATTTACGTAGAATACTTTGAGATTTCAAATGACTATTTACATATTACTCTAGCTATTTTTTGTGTGATTTGTTAAGCTTGAAAGTCAGATGCCTTCAATTTTAGTGCCGAAAATATTTATATTGATTATTTTAAAAGGCATATTCAAACTCAGATGTGCTAAAAGTTAGAAAATTAAAATGAAAAATATTTTTTCACAGGAAAAATATATCAATTTTTGTACTTCTCGAGCCTCATCTTCATCGCTATTATTATTTTCCGGAAATTGCTGACTGATAATCGAACTTCCAGATTCAGTAGCGCTTATCCTTCGCGAGTCCTGCCTTCTACTGTGACAGCTAAGGAAATTCTTTTCAATTTCGATATGTTTAGATCGCAAATTTTCTCGTCTCGAAACAGTAAATTACTGGGCTAAAGTGAAAAACACTTCACGAATATCGGCAATAGTTGTTTTGTTATACAACAATGTTATGCTTTCTGAGCGTACGTTTCGATGCGATCATAAATCAAATTTCCTTCAAAGAGAACACAAAAGGATATGCCCCTTCGCAGGCAATAAGGAACTGTCATTCTAGACTTCCGTGGCTTGTGTCAACCATTTTTGTATACAAAAACTTAATATTGTTTTATAGATCACTTCCCAGAATCATAGAGAGCATAACCGTCTACAGAAGAAACATTCAATGTTAAACACATTGAAAATTGTTTAAACAAATTGAGAAAAAATCTACTTTTTTATCTTATTTTCATAATAATTTACAATTGGTCTTCAAAGAATTATTTAAACAATTCGCTGGTGAGCTTAGCAAAAAAGGTTGCTCTCAACAATGACAAATCACGGCACTGACAACAGCAAAAGAAAAATTCCAAACATTTACTTCAGAACAACATTTTTTCAACAAAGAAAAAAATTGTAACCAATATGAATTTGTCACGTAATGGGGTACTAATATCTGCATGACGTATATAATCAATAATAACCAAATTCAAAACAAAAACTTGAGTTTTCTACCTCTCTTTGAGAAAAATTTGCAAGTAAATAATAATGAATGGTGTTATGTGTAAATTCATGAAACAAAGATCAATTCTCCTATAAATAAAAACTTGTCTGAT
>JAABKJ010007618.1:0-11652 GCA_011634705.1 Andricus grossulariae
TATATATATTATATAATATATAAAGTAAAAATTGGAAATTGTTTTTTTTTTTAACCAGTTTCAAATGCTCACTATTTTGGAAAATTTAAAAATGAAAAATAATAAATCCTTTAATGTTTAGTTCTAAAATATTGTAATTTTTAAGTCTTTGATTTTTAATTTGAAAAATTATTCGCTTAATTTTTTATTCTTTTAGGTTTATTTTTGCAGCATTTTAATTTGAAAACAAAACAATTTTGTACGCTTAAAATTGATACCAAACAATTAAGAACATTTAAATCTGAAATTATTAAATTTAAAACTGACTATCAAGGCTTTCAATATAAAAAGTTATAATTTTGCAAGACTTAATAGCGAAATTGTGCTGAAATTTTTTATATTTGAATTTGAAACTGCAACATTGTGAAATTGGAAATTAGAAACCTCCAAAAATTAAGAAATTAAAAAATCAATATTTTTGAATTCAAGCTTTTGAAGCAAAAAACTTTAGTTTCCAGGCCTAAGGAAATTAAACTGTTTTAGAATTGCGCATTCATAATTATAATTGAAAAATTAAATTATAGAATTTTTAAAGTTGATAGATATATTATTAATAAGAATCAAAGTATCAAAATGATTAGACAAACCTTTTCACTAAAAAATGAAATTTCTGTCAAAACATGATGACTTTGATCTTCACTGTTCGAAATTGAAGAATTTTAAATATTGTGAACCATTCAATTTTAATTATGCTAAAAACGTTGAAAATTATATGCTTTCTAATTTGTAAACTTTCAAAATTAATGAATTCAAACTTGAAAGATTATAAATTAAAAAATTCCAAACTGAGTTTAAAAATAGAAGCATTCTCAAATTAGGATCTTGAAACTAAATAAATAAAAACAATTAATTATTAAATTTAATCATTTTAATCTAAAGTGAAAAATTAATAACTTGAGAATCAACGATAAAGCGTTTCCAAGCAAGGACAACAACTTCGCGTTGCTTAAGGTGGAAATAAATGAATCATAGATTATTAATAATAATAGTGAGAAAAAATTAAGTGAACCCACCAGCTGAGGCCATCGGACCGTGAGGTAAACCTTAGCGCGGCCAAAAAGCCGCAATCTTCTTAACCTCCTCAGTTTTTTATCGTTGAAGCCCATCCCCATGAAGACGGGTGGCACACGTGATCCGCATTGACACTCCAGGATGGTATCGTAAAAAATCCCACAATACCGTCTTATAACCAAACTCCCTCTACACAATCCTCCCCACCACTTTTTTTCACTAGATCGCGTGTACACCAAAAACAAACTGCACCAATGCCATAAAAATCGCGTGACACAAAATCCTTGGAAGACCTAATTCACAAGGATCAAATTCAAAACGAGCATAATGACTTGATGATCCAAGAAGGAAGAATTAAATTAAATCCACCCCAAACGGAGCCAAAATGCAGAAAGTAGATTTCCAGGGAGCCTTCCAACAAATTTGACCTTCTTACGCGAAATAAAATAAAACAAGAGCCAGGAACGACTGCATGAGGAATAAGAATGACCTTCAAGGTTGCACCTCGTGTCCCATTTGGTTGAACTTGAAGCGACAACGTGACTCGTCCTCGGTGGGGTTTTAGGATAATATCCACCGAGAGAAGACGCAGCGGGTCGCGAGCCGCGCAACTGACTGCCGGTTCATTTGGCGGCCTCGACCATCGAGGGATGCTGCCACCCCAGCTGGCACGAACCGCGCAAGATCTGCCCCCACGCGACGATATACACCCCTATGCACCACCTTCTCAAATCTCCAGTCCGTCGTACTCGCAAAATTGTCGTCTGATCCCCCCAAACACCCCCTTCCACTGATAGTAGAATCCCACACCTGACCCTTCTGATAACCTCTGACCTGTGGACAAACTAGCCGCAATATCCGCTTTTCCTTTCACGAGAGGCCGAAAAAGCCGCTGGGATGGACAGGGATTAAATTGGAACAAGGGTAAAGGTATAATATTGTCAAGAGACGTGGGAATGTTTTCTTCTAAGTTTATTTTGTAGAGCTCCGCCCAGTTGGGAGAACCCGCTTAGATGGACACGCCCAGTATTCTTGAGGCTCCTCCTACTTGGATCCATCAAGGAAAAAGTAATTACAAAGATATTTTAGAAAGCTTCATTATCTGTAGGATCACTTGTCGGATGACTACTAGTAAGGATCCAAACATTTAGGTTCTTCCCTGAATCACTTTAACATTATATCCTGTAACACCTTAGACTAAGCTCCGCCCAATAGAGGTAATACCGCCTATTTTGCTGCCTCTGAAGAGTAACTGCAAACCAGTATCAACCTAATACCAAACGGATCAATCACACCTCAACCCGCCTACTGGTGTATCTCCTCCCACTTTATGTATCAGTAGGAAGACTCCTCCCACTTAGCTCCACCCCTTGGCAAACTCGTTGAATAAGCTCCGCCTATCACTGCTGATACCACCCACTTTCCAAGATTATGACTTCTCCCAGACAAAAATATAATAAGATGCCCAAAATGATATCACAAATGACTTTAAGTCAAAATATGTCGCCTTTTGAAGAAAATTGTTAAATATTCAACCAAAGAAGATTTTATACCAAAATAGTTCGATTTTCAGCTCATAAAGACGAATTTTCAACTAAAGAGTTGTTTTCAAGATAAAAAAGTTGAACGTTTTAGAGAAATTTTACTTTTAAGCCCGAAAAGATCAATTTTCAACAAAAAAGTAATTTTTTGACAAAGGAAGATGATTTTTAATCCAAGAAAGATAAGTTTTCTATCATGAGAGATGAATTTTTAATCCAAAAGGTCGAATTTCACACAAAACAGTCGAATTTTCGGAAAAAATACGACTTTAACAAAATAATCGAATTTTCAACTCAAAAAGATTGATTTACTACCAAAAAATGAATGTTCAAGAAAATATATGAACTTTGAACAAAATAGTTGAATTTTCAACTCAAAAATGTAATGTGTGTAATCCAAAATAGAATAGTTAAATTTGTATATTGGGGTCATTAAAAAAATACTGATACGTTAAGGGGGGGGGGTCTTTCAAAGTACCATTCTTCATATTAAGTTCAACGGAAAGAGCAATACGCAGGGGGGGGGGGAAAAGTTCCTGAAAAATGTATGAATTACGCGGTAATGGTATAATATTATAAAGAGAAGTAGAATGATTTTCCTAATAATTTATAAATTTTCAGAGCTCCGCCTAGTTTGGGCAACCCACTGATATATAGACGCCCAGTAATGTTGAGACCCCACCTACTTGTGTCCATTCCCGAACAAGGACCTACAAAGACTTTTGAGAAGCCTCATCATTTGGAGGATTACATGCCGAATTACTAATGGTAAGGCTCCACCCACTCAGCTCCACCCATTCCGCTCCACCCACTTAGCTCCACCCACTCAGCTCCACCCATTCAGCTCCATACACTTAGCTCCGCCCACTCAGCTCCTCCCCTAGACCTTGATATGATAACACATTAGACTAAGCTCTTCCAAGTATAAACAGCATCATCCAGTTTGCAACAGAATCATTCCTACTTTAAATCGCCTACTTATTTACCTCCTCATACTTTATGTTCTTCAGTGAGAAGATTTTTCACTCCACCCATCTAAAATCATCCACATCTCTGTCTAAATATCTGAAGGCAGACCAGCCTACTTTTCTCCCTCTGCAAAGTAGCATGGATTGTTCTACTTTACTTCACATCTATAAATAATTTGGCTACTTTTCCGACAAATCTCTATTGGCTCCTCTCCCACTCAGCGAGAACCCCTGGAAACATCAGGAATGAAGCTCCGCCCAGTATAGTTGGCACCACCTACTTTGGCCCCTCTAATGGTAAATACAACCCAGAAACATCCCACTACTGAGATAATTATTTCCAACTTTACCATGCGTACCGATGTGGCGCCTCCTGCTTCACCTTTCTATTCATCACTGGAAAAGGATCTTTAAACACTTTTGAGAAAGCTTTATGATCCACAGGACGACTTGTCCAATTACTAATAGAAAGGCTCCACCCATTTAGCTCCTCCCCTGAACCTCAATATTGTAACACATTTGACAACTCTCTGTCAAATACAAGAAAACACCACCCAGTTTGCAACAGAATTATTACTACTTGAACCCACCTACTTATATAGCTCCACCCACTTTATCTTGTTCAGTAGGAAGATTTTTGGCTTCACGTCTCTAAAATCGTCCACACTTCTGTCAAAATATCTGCAGATATACCAGCCTACTTTCTTCTCTGTAGAGTATTACGGGTCCTTCTACTTGACTCGACTACTGTAACTAACTTGATCACACTTCTGACAAATCTCTATTGGCTCCTCCCACTTTGATCCAGCCCTCGAAAACACTTTTGACAAAGCTTTGTCATTACAGCTAACACCACCTACTTTGGCGCTTCTGAAGAGAGATTAAAACCCAGAATCATCCCACTACTGAGAGAATTATTCACAACTTTACCTCACCTACTGATATGCATCCTCCTACTTCGCATTTTTGTTCATCACTGGAAAAGGATCTAAACATTTTTTTGGAGAAAGCCTCATAATCTAGAGGACCACTTGCCCAATTACTACTAGTGATCTCCACCCACTTGGATCCTCCCCTGGACTAATTAGAAAACAACACCATCCAGTTTGCAACATAATCATTTCTACTTGAACCCACCTACTTATATAGATCCGCCCACTTTATCTTGTTGAGTAGAAAGACTTTTGGCTCCACCTCTTTAAAATCATTCACAATAATTTGATCACGCTTCTGACAAACCTCTATTGACTCCTCCCACTTTGATCCAACCCTTGGAAACGCCTTCGACGAGGCTCCTCCTATTACAGTTAGCAGAACCTTCTTTGTGCCTCTGAAGAAAAATCACAACCCAGCTACTACCAATAGAATTATTCCAAATTCTCATAGCGCCTACTGATATAGCTTCTTCTACTTCGTCCTTTCCAGGATTCTCCTCCCGCTTTTTTCTTTTCTTACGATCCTATTTTTCTTCAGTGTGACAATTTTCACCAAATACAGTTTCTCAATTTAAAAATATATTTTCCATTTACAAGATCTGTTGGCAACCCCCATTTATGTCGAAAGTGGCGAGACAGGTTGTGCACCAGAGTTATGGGCAGCCCTGGCAGTAAAATAAAAGTAACCTTTTGCTGGGTGGCCGAGGTTTGTTGCACCACGTAGTAATTCACGACGATCGCCATCAAACACTCCAACTTTACTCCAACCAACTCACTCCCTTTTTCTCTTTTTCGCAATGCCCTTAACCGCACCTTCACCCCGCCTTTCCCCTATTCCCTTTTCTATACAAGCTTCTTTGTTACCCCCTTGTTTCCATTAGGAGTGATGTAGTGCGTGAAACACTTTATCTACCCTCCTCCAGATTCACGGTCACTCACCCCCACCCCCCACACACAACCTCAACCCATTTCCAGTCCAAGCCAGAATTCGTTTTCGGAAAAATAATAGCCAATCTTCGGAATACGCATCAATGCATCAAATAAATATTTATCGTTTCTGGGCGAGCGATAACTTTCAAGATAAATGAGGAATAATAGAAAAAAACTTGATCAATCCACTCTGATAAAAAAGGACAGGTTATTATTTTTTTGTTATATTTAATATAATTCTACAAGGGGAGCCTACACGCTTCGGAATATTGTTTGGAATCATACTCCTCTCAGTAATAGATCATTAATTAATTGATCACGCATGTTACATGAACCGCGATGGAAAAGACACTCAACCCCCGTTAGATCAGGCGGTAGTGCTCCGAGGTTGCAAGCGGAAAGTCTGGGATCAATTCCTGTTGCCTGCACTTAATTTTTTGTTTTCATTCAAATTTTTTAAATTTTGATTGGCTATCCAGTTTATTGAAATCAAGACAAAATATCCATTTTTTCAACTTTTGACACTTCCGAAGCGCATATTTCAAGGATAAGTATGTGTCGCGACATTCTTGAAAAGATCTAATTTCTTATGCAATTTTCCCGTCAAAAACACCACTCATTACTCTAATTTTCGATTTAAAAATTACAGACATCTTAAATTTTAACCCTCAATAATTTACACCTTTTAAATGTAAAATTCTAACACTTTATATTGAATAATTTAAATTTAAATGCCGTTCAATTGCTTAATATTAAAATTTTATCAACTGAACAGTTCAAATATTTCAAGTTAAAGAATACAAATCCACGTTATTATTTTCAATGCTCTAATGTCTAAATTAAAGAATGAATAAAAAAATTGAAAATCTTAAAATATATGTAACTTTAAACAATTTCAAGTTAGAACCATTAAAAATTAAACGATTAATTGTATTTAAACGGAACACTTTTTGAATTTGAAGTTAAATTATTTTAAGTTTAAGTCAACATGAATTATTAATTGTTTAATTGTTATTTTTCAAACAATTCAGTTTTGAATTGTTTGGTTTGTAATATTTAATTTTTAATTGCGTATTTGAAATAAACAGTTCAATATTGCTAAATATTTTGAAAACATTATTTTTTAATTCGAACATTTAAAATTAAATGGATTAAAAGTGGAATATTTCAGACTAAACCAATATTTGAATAGGATTTAAAATTTGGTAACAGCGTTTAATTATGAATCTATTCATTTGAAATTATTTTAAAATTGAAAATAGTTTGTAAAGTTTCAATCGGATGTTTAAATTGTTTTTGTTTGTTTGACTTTCAAATTGAAAAACTTTAATTTTCAACCTTATATTCTTCAAATTGTTTAATTTTGAATAAATATATATTTTGAAAAGGAATCTAAAAGATTTTTAAATTTTTTGCAAGATTTAAAAAATTATAGAAAAGACTTGAATTAATTCAAAAGATATTTCGAAATTTAAAAAATTTTTAAAAGATTCAAAAATACTTTGAAATTTGAAAACTATTCAAAAAATTGTAAACAACATGTAGTTTTTTAAGAAATTTTGAAATAAACTTTTTAAATCGTTTTTAGGATTTTTGAAGATTTTAAGAAAATAAATCTTTTTAAGATTGGAGGAAAAATTGTAATTCTTTTTTCGAAAAATTAATTTTAAGAAAATATTTAAAAAGATATTAACACATTTCAAATGATTTCCTGAAATTTTGGAAAAAAATGTAGAAGATTTGAAAGCACAATTTTTCAGTTTCGTAAGATGATAAAATTGTAGATAAAATTCAAATAAGGTTAAGAGATATTTAGAAGTTTTGAAAGTATACAAAAAAATTTAATCTTAGAAAGATTTAAACAGATTTTTGAAGAAACTTTATCTTTTGAAGAATTTTGAAAGTTTTCAAGAGAATAAACAAATTTTCGTAAGATTTTTGGGAAAATTTAACATTATTTCTTCATTAACCATAACTTACTTTAATAAATTATTTGAAGGATTTAAAACATTCTCGAAGACTTCAAAAATTGTCAACAAAAAAACAAGCAGGAAGATTTTAAGAGAACTTTTTTAATTTTGAATAATTTTTTCAAAATTTTAGAAAAACTTTCAATAATTTTAAATGATATTTAGAAGTTTTTAAAAATTTCGAAATAATTTAAAATTGGAAAAGATTTCAAAAAATTAAACACAAAATGTAAATTTTCAAGATCTTGAAATACGATTGTGGAGTTTTTTGAAAGATTTTGAAATGTTTCAGGATAATACAAACATTTTTTTAGGTTTCCTGAAAATATTTAAAGTGATTCCTTGCTTTGAAAAATTTAATTTCAAAAGAAAATTTAAAAGGCTTTAAAACATTACAAAATATTTCCGAATTTTGCAAAAACCAATACGGAAGATTAATAAAATATTTTAAAATTTTTTCCAAGCATCAAAATGTCCTAAATATTCTTTAAACTGAATCAACTTTTTTCTAAAATTTGGTAAAATCCTATGAAATAAAACAAAAATTCATAGAAATTTTTTAGATACTTTTTGGACATATCTGAAATCACAAAAAATCTTTATGATTTTTCTTACGAAATCCATAAAAATTATATTTATACAAACTTAAAGCAAATAATTACAGAAACTTGATAAGTAATTTCTTTATTTTATATTAAAAAATGATTTTCCTCTTCAAATTCTGATTTGCCTAAGACTGTTTTTTTTCTTGAGTGAAAAATCTTTTTTAGTTGAAAATTCAACAATTGTTTTCAAAATTCGTCTCTTTTGGTAGAAATTTCATCTTTTTTTAATTAAAATTAGTTTTTTAAAATAAATTATTCAACGTCTTTTATTTCAAACTAACATCTCTTTAGATTGAAATATCAACTATCATATTTTTAATTAAAAATTCATAAATTTTCAATTTCATAAATTTAAAAATTCATAGAAATTAACTTTATCTTTTGAAATTCATAAATTTGGTTTAAAAAATTAAACTATTTTGTTGAAAATTCGTAGTTTTTGCAAATTCGTATTTTTCACAAATATTTCATGTTTTTTTATTAAAAATACAACTGATCGAAAATTAATCTTTTCTGGTTGATTGATTTTGTAGAATTTTTTTTTATGTGATAAACTTTTTTGTTGAAATTTTTATTTGAAATATCTGAAGTGTCAAAAAATCTTTTTGAATTTCCTCAAGAATCTTAGAAAAATTATATTGGTATAACCTTAGAAACAAATAAAATTAAAAAATAAGTAATTATTCGGAATTTTCATTTTGTATTAGAAATTATTTTTCCTCTCAAATCGAAAAACTACACGCGTTTGTAAAATAAATAATAAAATAAAAATGTGAAAATAAACAATTTTTTTGACTCAAATCTATTATGAACCTTTTAAAAATGTTACCCCTTACATTTCCAGCTTATAACTAAAAAAAAACGTTTTTTTCCTGTTTCATAAATCCATTATGTACTTTCTGTCAATATTTACGACCCCCATTCCTGTATACAAAAGCTGGTGTTTAATCAATCGTACAAAGAACGTCAGAACACATTTATGAAGTTTCTTCCATCGTAAGTATTTTTTCCTAAGCAATAATAAGGAGAAAAAATAGAGGGCTCCGTTGTCAGAGATGAAAGCTGTTGCGTCTGGAAGAAAAAAAAAGGAAAAACAGAAAATAAAATAAAATCGTATTTCTCCCTTCGCTGGAAACCATCCTTATTGAGAGTGTTGGAATCCTGTTTCTCGAGATTCGGTAAACAAGGTAAATACATTATTCAAAATGGCTCGAGTTTCACTTTATCGACAAGCGGGGATTCCTTTAATAAATCCCAGAAATGGTCTAAGTATAATTTGTTCTAGGCTTCAGGCCAATCTAGAGAAAAGGATAAAAATGAAATGTTAATTCAATTTTCTGATGGTCTATCCTATTAAGGCTTTTTTATATAAAAACTTAGGTAGTTAGTCGTCATAGGGTGGACGTCAGTCCCACCAAACTTCGGTTAATGGAGGAGGCATGTGAGGACAGAACTGGAACCGAGAGAGTCACCAGCCTTCAGCTTTGCAAGATGGCAAAATTTGAGATACAATTCAAATAGGTTAAGAAGATATTTAAAAGTTTTGAAAAGATAAAAAAAAACATAAACAGATATAATTGCGTGCGACTAAGGGGCCGTGCAAAAATTACGTAAAGTGTTTTTCTGAAATGTTGAAATAAATTAAGAATTTTCAACAAAGACAGATTTTTTAGTCAATAAGGAGAAAAAATTTTATCCAAAACGGTCCATTTTCAAGCCAAAAAGACAAGCTTTTTACAAAACAGTTAAATCTTCAACCAAATAGTTCCATTTTTATTTCAAGAGGGTTAATTTTCTATGAAGAAAAAACGACTTTTCAACAAAATATATAAATTTTTAACCGTAAAGTTGAATTTTCAATCGAGGAAATTAATTTGCTACCAAAAAGAAGATTTTCCAATAAATTACATATATTTCAACAAATGAGTTGAATTTTCAATTCAAAAAAGATAATTTTTTAGCCAAAAATAGTATAGTTAAATTTTAATTTAAAAAAATTAATGAAAAAGAAAGCGAGATTTCTGCAAAACAGTTGAATTTTTTACTAAATAGTTGAATTTTCTACCAAACTGTTGAATTTTCAACCAAGAGGATTAATTTTCTACGAAAAATTTTCAACTAAACTGATGAATCTCAAATTTAACAAATGAGTTTTTGAGAAAAAAGTTTAACTTCCGATAAATTGGAATAGTTACATTTTTAGTTAAAATAATTAAGTTTCAACAAAATAGTTTGAAAAAAATGATTTTTCGACTAAAATTATCAATCTTCAACTTAAAAAATAAACTTTTAACAAAGAAGTTCAATATTCGACCAAGTAGTAGTTGAATTTCCTACCAAATTGTGATATTTTCGAGGTTCAACCCTAAAATGTGAATTTTAAACAAAAAAGTAAATCTTCAACCGAAAAAGATTAAATTTTAATCAGACAGTTTTATTTTTAACTAAAAAAGATGATTTTGTACAAAAAGAGATGAATATCCAACCGAATAGTTGCATTTTCTACAAAACGATTGAATTTTTAAGCCAAAGATACGAATTTCAGAAGAAAAATTGTTTAAAAATTATTATTATTAATTATCTATTTGTTTATTTATTTACAAAAAAAGACATTTTCAACAAAGCAGTTCAATTTTCAACCAAAGCCATAAATTTTCAACTAGCATTATTAATCTTTGAATAAAAAAATGCATTTTTAAGAATATAGTTGAACTTGCAACCAAGAATTTGAATTTCTAACCAAAAATCATTTGAATTTTAAGTTAAAAACAGTTAAGATTCCCCTAAAATAAAAATTTTTCAATGAAACAGTTGAATCTTCAGTTGAAAGAGATTAATTTTAAACTAAGCAGTTGCAATTTTAACGAAAGAGAATAATTTTCTAACAAAATAGAAGAATTTTAAACTAAGTTCATAAATGTTACCCAAATAGTTCAATTTTCAAACAAATGGATTAATTTTCGAACAGAAAAATGAATTTTTAACCAATTACATAAATTTTTAATCAATTAGTTGAATTCTTAAACTAAAAAAGATAATTTCTTCACCAAAAATAGTATATTTAAATTTTCATGTAAACAAATTCATTTTGCCTAAAAAAACGAATTTATTAACAGCAACAAATTTGGGCAAAACAGTTGAAACCTCAAATTATATATGTATTTTTTAAATCATCCAGTTGCATTTTTAATAAAAAAAAACACTTCCAGCAAAAAATACAAATTTTTAAGAAACTACATAAATTTTTAATCATTTAGTTGAATTCTTGAACTAAAAAAGATAATTTCTGCACCAAAAATAGTATAGTTAAATTTTCATTAAAAAAAAATTATTTTGACTGAAAAAAACAAATCTGCAAAACAATTGAATTTTCAACTAAAAATATAAATTTTAAACAAAAAAGATCAGTTTCAACCAAACAGTTAAATTTTTAGTTAAAAAAACGAATTTTCGACAATGCAGTTCAATTTTCAACCAAAGAGACGAGTTTTCAACTGAAAAATATTTTAATTTCAAGACAATAACGGTTTAAATTAACAACAAAAAATTTGAACAAAACAGTTGAATCCTCAAGTGATATATATATATATATATATTCGGTTTCGGTTTCTATTCCTTTCGAATAGAACTGAAGGGCCTATGACAAAGCCACC
>JAABKJ010007619.1:0-11651 GCA_011634705.1 Andricus grossulariae
TTTTTAGATGACAGTTACTCCCAGTGGGACCCTGCGGTGGTTGTTAACCTTTAGTTTTTAATTATATATATATATTAGATTGTGACCAACCTGAAGAGACATGTTGCATAATAATCAATTCATTAGAGCCAAAATTGAATCGTACTCTACAGCAGTACATTATACGCCACTTCCCATACCGATAATTTTTGTAACTATATTCACATATTCGATGACCTTTATAGCAAGTGGTGCATAATGCACTGTAGTACAGCACGCTTTAATTCTAGACGTATATAGTGAACGTTTGTTGTATCTTAACTTGATACTCACATATTAGATTGCATATAATGAAACTGAATTTTCTTGCGGAAACAGGTACACATTTATATTCTGGGAAGAACAATGAAATAGGTTGCTGTCTTAAAAAGTAGAGCAGGTTAGACAAATTACATCAGTGGTGGTGCCATTTTAGACAGGCTTCTATGAGCTATGAACGAAGTAGGTGTTTTCGCCTGTTTTTACACACGGGAAGTAATTTTTACTTGTTACGGTGGGGAAGACATTACAGTAATATCATACTGATGATATTACTGACTTTTAAAACAATTTTCCTTCGAGAAAGAGGACCCTTTATTATTTAACCCCAGGGAACAGCGCCCTGCCGTTGCGTTTATTATTCAAACGATGTCTTTCGAGCGTGACAACTTCCGCTCGAATCTTTCACTTCCTCCATTACATTCACTTGCCTTCGCCACGCGACACGACAAACTGGTTCGTTCGACCTCGCATGCACCTATAGTTCTCTGTCATTATCGCCACAGTTTGCGTAAATTTGAATTTCAAAGCGCCCTCATCGTCGACAGAGCACTCAACTCACGCAAAAATCCCTCTACGCGAATGAACAGACGCGTAGGGACAGGATTTTTGCATTCGACAATGAATATTTGCCTTTCGACGCAATTTTTCCTGAAGTGATTCCCTCCAGAGAAACATTCACAGATTTTCATTGTGTAGCGGTCAGCTAATGGGTCCAGCTGGAATAAAAAAACCGAAGTAGGAGTATATTTGCCTTGCACGAGTATCAGTTTCTTTGCCTACATTTTAGTTTGATTCTGCCCTTTAATTGAAAAAAGCCATATCTGCAGTTTACGCAACTTTTCACTAGATGCATTTAGAACTTGATTGAAAAAAGTACATTTCTATTTTCCTCAATGTGAAATTGCAGCTATGGTTTTTTACGGTTTTAATTGGATATCTACGAAAATCCGTATGTGAAATAAAAATCATACTAATATAAAAAATGCAGTTATGATTATTTGCAAAGTGCCAAAAAAAACGTAAATGTTTCTGTAAACAAGGATGATAGGGATACAATAGGTATGTCTTAAATCCTTGGTAAAGAACTACTTTTTCGGTAAGAAACAGCTAGATTGTATTTCTTGATCTATTTTTGCAGATACGACTGATTTCATTCGGAACAGCCGCATACTTTTTCCAGATAAAGGTTTTAAATTGTCTAAACATGAAATATTTTCCTCCAAAGAGTTTTATTTATATTTTCGATGCCACTTGCACACTTTCTAAGATAAATAGTGTCTACCGATCAGGTATCGTATTCGAGAATTGCACTGCTGTCCAAGATTGAAAGACCACCTTAAAACTTCAGTAAAATGTTTGGAAAATTTTCAAAATATCCGGGAATTGAGAGTTTTTTCTTACATTTACTTTGTCTTGCTTACATCGCATTTAAAAGAATATAAGTTAGCAATCTAGAGTTAGAGTAGCAATACTGAAATGTGTATCCGTGTAAGATGAAAATGTGGTAAAATTTAATAGTTTACGAGTATCGGTAATCCTGTACCTTTCTCGTTAATAATTCACATGAAGCTCTCCAAAGCATACCAAGAACTTGATCACTTTACAATCGATTTGTAAAAACTTCTGAATATTTGCCTGAATATTTTAATCTTCCATCCGCATATTCCCTGTCTTTAGCCGCAGGCTATCCTATCTATGCCGATCGCAGCCCCGATTAAAGCCAATGCTTTCCAAGTTATGGTTTAATTCTGGTAGCAAAGGACTTTATTGGAGGTAGCCTTCGGGAGTGGCAGGATGGTAAGTGGGAAGTAAGAGGTAGTGTAACCGAAGGTTCGCTACTTCCCGAGGGAAATCGTATCAGAAATCTATGCTAGGCACCACACCGAGCCGCTGCGCTTCACGGAGATAGCCAGTGAGAGATTCTAACAGCAAGAGATCCTCTCGGATTCACCCTTCTCGATATACTTTCTCCCCTTGCGCTTTTCCTCCTCCTCTTCATTCCTTTTATCCATTCCTCTGCTTCTCTAACTTTTCACCTTGGCACCTACTTTTTCCTCTACATCCAGAAGGATCCTCAAGACGTCTCCCGAGATCTCAAAACGCAATCTCGGATTAAGGTTCGCCTTACGACTCCCGGGCATGCGAGTAACGTTCGCACACGTCGTATATAAATCATACCGACCACGGAAACGAGCCGCAGCTTGCCACTGTAAAAGGAAAGACGCTCGAATTCCTAGCCTCCCGTGAGAAAATTGGTCGACGAGGATATAGAGGATAGAGAATAGAAGGTGGGAATGAAGCATAGAGACAGAAAAGGGGTGGGTTGAAAAGGGTAGCGCGGGAGGAATAGGCTGGAACAAATCTGCATTATGATCGAGAATACCTTCGGGATTCAAAATGGTACTGCCGGTTTGTTCAAATACGTGACTCCAACTTGCGCGAAAGTTAAAGCAGACAGACAGCAAGATAATACTCTCAATTGATGGTTGCTTCTTGAAACATAAATTTAAATAAAGTTCTTTGTTTAAATATGTTAAAATTGCAGCTAATGCATGGGTAGCATTACCATACATTGGACCCTTACCTAATCATCATCAAGAATCTGTCCACAATGAAATTTGAGGACTCGGATTTGGGAGGAAACAATCCTTGATTTTGTCTTGGGTAAAGACTAATCCAAAATAATTCCAAGTTATTCTGTACATTTAGCTCGTGAGATGAAACCAGACTATTTTCGATGTATTTAGAGGAATATTTTCGACTTGATGACAAAAATGTATGTCTTGAGACAAGATTAATTGACCTGGAGAGAACTTGAGAGATTTATAACTCATGGACAAACCAAAAAGTTCCCAAGGCCTCGGAGGGTCATCACTAATCCGCATTAAATTTTACAGAGCGTCTATATTATTTATCTGTATGGTATTTATTTTTTATGTATTAATTAGTTCGTTTGTTTGCAATATTAATGTTCTTTGGATGGAGAATCTGAAAATGTTGTCCATTTTTTCCTATCCCCAAGAGTTAACTAAATACTGGTAGAAAATGACAGTTTAAAACATTTTATAGAAAATTTTACAAAGCTGTAACTGTTGAGACCCAAAAGTTCCGAATTTTTAATTGAAAAATAAGTTATTATAAAATTACAAGTTTTACCGGTTGTAAAATTTTAATCTCAAGACAAGTCTACCTGGTTTTTTCTTGGTAAAGCTACAGCCACAAATGCAACAGAAGTCTGTATATCTTCAATGTATGGAGACATATTGAAGACATTCAAGAAGAAATTAAGACCAAATATTTTTATCTGGGTATATAAGATATTCGGAAATTAGGACAAAATAGGAACTGAATCGCCCAAAATCCGTAATTGTATATGTACGATTGTACGAACAAGCGTGAGCGTGCGCAATTTTTATTCAATAGCATTTCTTCCCAAGTGCACATTCATTTCGATCAATGAGTCATTCATTTGGCTTAAAGTGTATAATTTTTTCTTCAATTAATATTTCTTTGATTCAAAGAAATATTTCCCTCCGACCAATAAGCCTTACTTTCGAATAAAACAATGGTAACTTAATCCTATTAGAAGTTCTTTGGCTAAAATAAAACATTTTTTCAATTCGAAGTACTCATATTTATTTTCATCCAATAAATATTAGTTTGCACATATTCAGGACTTTCATTTATTTGAGCCAAATAAAATTTCCTTGGTACATGTACCCTGTTTTTCAATGTACAATTTCTTTCCACTATTAAAATTCGCTACTCGAAAAATGGGGGTTTTCGGCCCACTCTACTACGTATATCTCTGAAATCTAATAAAAATTATTTCATTCTTTAGAACTTCAATTCACTAGAATTTCAGAAACCAAAGTTGAAATCTATTTGACAATCGCCTATTTAGTTGTACGTTTGAATGAAATTGACGGCATGGAGTTCGCACATCGAATTACTTCCATTGAAGTTTAAATGTTTTTTATTGATGGATAATAATATTTACATCATGTTTCCCACCTTTTAGAGAAAGTTTATTCCTGATCGATTTATAAATTTTTTAATCGGATGTGACCGAAGTCGGGTCGACTTTCATAGCTCCCGTGTTAAATACGTATATTGTCTCTATTCTAACCCTAGCCTAATATTCTAGTGATTGTGAGTTTCACAATTTGGAATTATCCTGCTGGTTAATCTATTGAAGCTAAACTCACTATCGCTGTATTAAGTTAATCCCCATTCACTGAACTGTATTACACGTTGATCAATCCATTTCCTTTGTGCGAAACAGGAAATTTTCAACGGTATTACCGTGGATAATAATATGGATAAAGATAATATTTCATACGGTCACTGGATCATGATAATTACTGCATTTATTCAAAATCTAGCCCTGGTTGTTCATGAGGGATGTTGAACGTAAATTTCGTGGCAAAACGTGTAGGCATGTACGGAAATATTAAATATCGCTTTTCATACTCTCATGCCTTTTTTTTATCCGTGTTTACAAAAATAATATTTCTGAAACTTCCATTCGACGGAAATACATGTTCCTCTGTTGGTTGAGCAGATTGGAGAAGTGAATTTTATTCATGTTCATCGAGATTCAATATTAAATATTTCAATAAAGCTAGTTCTACGGTTCTTGATTCTATAATTTTACTGCTTCTGTAGACATTTTCAGAGACGCGTCACTAAAGCTTAATGGAAAAAGCGTTTCTAAATTTTCCTAAACAGGAACAGAAATTTCAGCAACGGTAATTGCATGAAGCTTTTGTCACATGTTTCGGAAAATTCTGTTAGAATTTAGTAATTTTCAGTTACTGTGACTAAAAATTTCAAGGGATTACAAAATTTGTTTCGTTTATTAATTTTAATATGAAATATGTAGTCTATATTTGTCCTGACAATATAAATAGTAAGAGAACAAGAGTGAAGTTAAAATAAACACATTTTTATTAATTGAGTATGTTATACATATAACCTAGGTACATACGTAGTCATTCACATATAAACTTCGTTCACATATAGTCTTTCTATACTTAATAGTATTAAGACAAATATAAACTGCTTTATATTAAAATTACGACTCACCATTCGATTGAAACCAGGATTAATTATTAATTTATGCGGCTACTGCTAATCACTTTCGTTCCTGATTTAAACACTTTTTTGAATTTCTTCTTCTCGTGCAAATTTGTAATATTTTTCACGCTTGAGATCATTCAATATCGCAAAAAATAGGCTTACTTCATCGTTATAATTCAACACAAACTTTTGCAGTGCATTGCCGCCCATGACCGCGACCATCGTGAAACCACTATCGAGAAGCGTGGCATGCGCAGTTGCTAACTGCGCACTTCTTTCGGTCACGATAACTTATATTTCTGTTACCATTTAGGAATTTTAGGAAACTATTTGTAATCTTCAGATATCGTTTGTGAATACGAATAAAAATGTAGTAAATTTACTATAAAATTTACTAAATTTCGTTTTCAGCAAATCAGCAACCTAATTTCGGAAATTTCAGTTACATTAGTATACTAAATGTGTCGCAATTTTCCGAAAAATTCTAACAGTGTGGATGCTTCCAAGACAGGATAAACTAAGACAGATATAAAGTCACAGAACGTTGGTCTCTTTTTATCCTACGGTGAAAGTATTTGGTGCGTAATCTATTTCGCCAATTCAGACACGGTCCTGTTCAATTAAATTAATTTGATGTCATTATAGTAAAACTTTTGTGCGGGACTATCCCGGTTTATATCAGTAGTCACGGACGCATTGTTTAATGCAATCAAGTGATCTAATGAGAGTATGTGCCTAGAATGACATATTAGGCATGCCTAGTTTTTTAAAAACACCACACACGGAAAGTGTTTCAGCCAAGTGCATGGTGGAAGTTTGCAGTCCGTCCTTAACCGCTGATGTTCGTATACGGCGCGGCAAAATAGTTTTCGATTGTATTCTTTAAATCTAAATTAGTACAAATATCTAATTCAGTTTGGTTAAGTATTTCTTGAATAAAGTTTTACTACTTTTATTAATGTGTCAGTTTTTACTATTTAATTCAGTTATAGAGAGAGGAATGTTTTTCTTGCAATTTTTCCTACAGTCCATAAATTATTTTTGAAACGATTTTCGTTTATCCTCTCTTCTTTTAAAACGCAAACCTTTTTATGCAAATCTCCGTAATATTGTCTCTTGAAAGTGTTATGTTCTATGCCATAAAGGCTTTTTATTTCCTTCATAAAGATCTCACTTTCGTAAGTGAAATTCCCAGTTAATGTCGGTTTCTTTCAAAATAAAGAGCGTGCGTGTGTCTCTCTTTGTTAGTAAAACAAATATGAAATCTAGCACCGAGTGTATCCTTTTAGTATATAGCTTATCGCAAACGGCAGGTACTCTTGTTATGGAGTAGCAGTGCTCGTCGTGTATTGCCAACAAAAGGAGACTTCTCTTCCTCTCCATCAAGCTATAACAACCGTCGTTCTAAACATGCTATAAAACATACTAGTATCGAAATGACTACTAGATCAACATCGGTCTCTCCACTTCTCTGTTATTTTGTGCTAACATTAATCTTAAATAATTTTATATACCTGAAGTTCCAAGCGTTCATAACATATGAACGAAATAAAACAACTTTATTTCCGATTTTTTTTTTAAATCATTTAGAACGAAAAAATTATATTCTGTCGAACCAATGTGAATTTTTAAAATTGAGTCAATTGATGAACGTAAATAAATTTCTTTTTATATGACTCGAATTATATACTGCACTGTAAAAAATGTCTGTTGGAAACTTCCAATAAACGTATTGGAAGCTTATTTACGAAACGTAAGGTAACGCTACAATACATAATGTATTGGAATTTTACAATATCCCGTAGAGTTTGCGCTACGGTGACTCCACCAATTACAACACTTACAATACATGTATTGCAGTTTCGCCATTCCAATATCTTGTTTGGAATTTTACCTTACGCTTGTATTGTAGAAATGTTGAAGAATTCCAAACATTTTTGACAGTGTGGGTGAGACATTTTGGAACGATTCCTGAAAACCACCCTTGTTCTATGCACACTAAAAAATGTTAAAAATGGCAAGTTAGTATTTCGATATTTGACAATTAAATTACGTCAAAAATCTCCTTTTTTATGCCCCAAACTTTTAATATTAAGTCAAATTATAATTTTCCAATTTTAAAATTTAAACCCTCTTCGGAATATTTTTGGAAATTGAAAACTTTCATATTTTACCCAGAAATAAATTCTCCTCTTTTTCAACGCACCTCAATATTTTCAAATTGTCTGAGCTGCCATCAAACTATTGTAAATTTGTCCATAATTACACGGAGAAAAAGAGACTGTTAATCTTATACAAAATGAGGACGGCGTATGCAATTTTTTGTACTGCTTAGAGAACATCCTGTATGATTTACCAAAAATTCTTATCAAATTTTTCTGAGAACTCTGAAACAGATTAACCAAATTATCAGCTCAAATTTTATGTCTATAATTGTGTAATTAAATTTTCTCTTCTTACAAAACTCGATCTACTTACTATAAAGTACCATCGACGGAGTGTCAGGAATAAATCTATCTCTCTTCGGTCTCCTGAATCTCTTTGTGCATAGTAAAGTGAAAAGTTGAGAGAAGACATGCTCAAGAGTTAGAGTACATATTCATTATACCGCTTTAATTACTCTACCGAGATTCGCAATGAAAATAAAGGAAGAAAGCTAATTTGTTCTCTTCCAGGTTGTTAGAAATATGGAAAACGTCGCTTGGAATTGTGTGTTGCAAAATATAATTGAGAAACCTTTCCTACAAAAATGAGAGTGAGTTTGATAACAAGAAAACGCCCAGTATATTTTTGTGCTGTTATATTAGGATTATAACACAGAACACTGATTTTCCTTTTAATAGAAAACTCTTGTAGCTCGGTACGTGTCACACTGTTATACATGGAGAAACTATTGGTTGTGAAACTTGTTATTGTAATATTTATTTTTATAAAAGTTCGATGGCAATCTAGGATACAGTCGAGAAAATATTAATTATTGTCACAGCGATAAGAAAAAATACTTTTCCCACGTCAATTATAAATGTACTCTAAACTTAATAATTGTCATTTAGAGTTGGAAAGACTAATATTTTCGATAGCAAATTAAAGTTAGGAAAAAGCGATATTCACAAATTAAATAATAAAACCGTAGTTGTAATAACTGGTCAGCCTTCCATAACATACAAATTCTGAGTGTCAATCAGCCAAATTTTGTTCACCATTTTAGAAAAATTGTCAGGGTGTTTTATATTATACAAAATAAGAAATTAAAACCATTAAAATAATAGTTTTTTTTTATCGTCTTTTCAGTCTAGTCCAGCCCAGATCTGGCACTGGTTCGCCTTCCATAACATAAAAAATTGTAAGTGTTAATCATCAAACTTTTCTCAGTGTATGTCAGGAAAATTGACAGGATATTTAAAACAATAAAAAATGTATATTCTACAAACAATCATTTTTTTCATAATAAATTTTAATAAAATATATGATACACTGTTTTAAAAGAATATTACAAGTTATTATAGTGTTTCTAGTAAATAACTGATTCTGTTTTGTAGTTGGAAATTAATTGTAATATTCGGTAGTCTAGCGGTAGCGCGCGCGGTTAATAAACTGAGGCGGTTGTAGGGTACGATGCTGAGTGCTTGCGAATTATCTGCAAATGCCATTTTTCTTGCTTTATGTGTAACATATAAAGAAGAATATTTTAAGAACTATCAATTTGTTCAACAATTATAATTTTTTTTAAGTAGCATTTTTTTTATAATCCAAACTTTCCGTGTAATTTGGCCTACAATTTTTTACACCAGGGTTCTAAAAAAAGAAAATATTGTTCAGTAATTTATTTATTATTTACTATTTGTTTATTTTATACTGTTTATATATATATATATATGTTCTTTTTGTTGTTGTTGAATTTGTAACTTCGAAAAACTGTTTTTCGAGATAAACGCATTTGAAATTGACGAATGCCACAAGCGCACGTGTTGTATTTTTTCTTTGAAAATGAAATATACCCACTTCCTCTTGCTTCTGGTATATAAGTGTGTTTCGAAAATAACCTTTTAACACATTTATTTAAAGTTTCCGATATACCTTTTTAACAGTTTTGTAAATGAAAAGCTTTATCTGAAATAGGCAAAATAAGCGCTCTTTTCCTGCCCGCGGAGCGGCAGTAAACTAACACTATATTGTACCGCGACGAGCGGCACGTAAAGTCACAGCAAGGAGGAAGAAGTGAGTGAGAAGTGAAAGAAAAGCGAAAGAAAAGAGTGAGAAGAATTCATTTTTAAAACTACGTTAAACTACGAAGTGGATTTCGGACTTATAACGTCGCTCCACGCGCGTGTGTACGCGGTACAATTAAGCAGATAAAGTATCGTATGCACCATGGTACATCATCTACCTTTATTGTAAAACATCCTTTTTCTACCAATTCCATCAAGTCACAAAAATATAAACTCATGATTAAAAATGAAAGAAATTATTTTCCACCACCACTTTTTGGATGGAAATCAATTTATTATATTTGATAAATTATATAATTATTTATATAATTAATTACATATGAATATTTTGTATTCGGGGGCTGTTTTTTGGTATTAAAAACGCGACGTCATATAAGGAATACAAAGGAATTCAATAATTAACACATAGCATTCAGATACAGGAAATTTTCCAATATTTTTTTAAACAAAACTCACTTTTAGAAAAGACTTGAAAATTCAATTATTTTTAATTTACGTACTGGAATTTTTTTCTCCATATATGTAAATTAAGTCTAAAGCGTTTTGAATAATTTATTATATGAACCGCTGATAATAAAAAGTGAAAATATCTCGTAGGTGAGTAAGAAACAGCTACAGAAAAGTGCCTACAAAAATTGGATATAATTTCACGTCTTTAAAAAGCAGTAATAGAACATTGTGAGTGAAAAGTAGGCAACGGTACTTGGGCTGTAAGAAACAGAAAGAGAAAAACTCGACAGTAAAAAGTGGACAAGCGCATTTATTATTATTGTATCCACTTTTTACTGCCGAGTTTTTCTATTCCTGTTTCTTACAGCCCAAGTACCGTTGTCTACTTTTCACTCCCAATGTTCTATTACTGCTTTTTAAAGACGTACAATTATATCCAATTTTTAGGCACTTTTCTGTAGCTTCGTTTTACTCACCTACGAGATATTTCCACTTTTTATTATCAGTGGCTTATGTAAACATGTACATGAATTTTAGCTGTAGTTCTATTGCATACGAATTTAACACAGTTACCAAATTTAATACATACGTAGATGGAAAATCGTGTAAAATATTCTTACTTTAATGTACGTCGACCGCGAGTTCATTCACTGAGTATAAGTATAGAATGCAAAAGTTGAAGGTGACGCAAGATCTACCAATGAAATTTAAAGCTTAAAAAGAATAGAAAAATATTAATCATGCCCTGGACTGACCTTGCAAGATTGTATTCTACTTACTCAGTGATGTTGCGTTATATGGAAAAACCAAACATTTTTGCAATTTTCTGTCACCATTTTTTAGTTTTAAGAAAACTTTGGGTTATACAGAAACCAGCTTGATTATAGAATCACCCATCAGAACAGTTGATTTTGCGAAACTTCGAAAATGCGTTTCTAACTTCCGAGACGTATCAAATTGCATAAGTCTATGGTAAAAGAGAATTTTAGCCAGAGAACCATCTTTCTTATTTCAAATAATGCTTAGTCATATTTTTACCTGCTCATAAGAGAAGGTATTAGATTTGTGTAAACCCCCCGCCTCGCCTACGTGTTTGATTCAAACCTTTCTGCTGTCTAGTCCCAGTCTTGGCGCTATCTAGGAGTTCGTTATGAATTTGAAAATAATGTAAACTGTCCAGATTTGAGTTAGTTTCTAGACAGAATCCCGGTTTGGACTTACACAAAAATTACAGAAGTGAATTGAGAAAATAATAATTTTTGATCAAACGATTTAGGAAATTACAATACATAATTACATAAATGCTCAAGTAATAATTAAATGTACACTAAAACATTGTTGGATTGGAGGTTTCGCGGATGCCCCACCGGTTGCTTCGTCGTCTGCCTCCCATTCTCTTTCAACCCCACTCCTGCTCCCACTCTCGGAATGTTCGCTCTCTTCCATGGGGAGAGTCACGACGCCGTCAGTGACGCTTCAGAAGATAAGGCCTCTGGCTCTGGTATACTGCCTCAGAAGCTACGCCCTCTGTCTTCTGTCTAGCGCATCGCTTCAGGAGATACGGCCCCTGGCTCTAGTGCACCGCCTCAG
>JAABKJ010007620.1:0-11651 GCA_011634705.1 Andricus grossulariae
GTATAAGAGACAGTATATATATATATATATATATATATAACCTATATTATTGTCTTAAAAACTTTTTTAATTTTATGAAATATCAAAAATTCTAATTTTTATAGCACAAAAAAATAATAAAAAATATAAAATTCTATTTTGCGGTCAAACTATGCAAGATATCAAAAAAGATGAGAAAAAAATGGTGCATATGAAAACGATATAAACATTTGTTATGGATCAGATTTGGATATGATGAGTAATTTTTGTTTTATTCGTAAAAATAGCATTAAATCAGTGACTCCGAAAACTTCGAAATTGGATGAAATCCAAAAAGTCGATTTTCGTATAAAACCAATAACTTTTGATTCAGATCACACACTTCCCACACAAGAAATGTCTGATTTACCAGGAGAAAATCCATTACAAAGAAAAAAGGTTGGTGCGAACCAGAAAGTGCTGTTTTGGAAATTGTAAAAGTGACAGTCGGTACAAGTCGTACTTGGAATGTAACTATTATTTTATTAATTTCCAAAACCCTCTTTAATATATATATTTATTTTTGGTGTGCGAATAGCCAAATTTTTTTTGTTACAAATAGCGGGACATGAAAAAGGGGCTATTTTACCATCCTCGCAACATGGGTTTGCAGATCCACAATTACCTCAAAGGTTTAATGTGAAACAATTTGAAAGTTCTAGTTTTGCTGATTAAATAATATTTAGTTTTGGCACAATGGCAAACTATCCACCTGTACAATCTAAAAATGAAGATTTAAAATTTAAGTGCTAAAATAACAGTTATGTCAAACTTAAATCAATAAAAATGTAATCGTTTAAAATTTGTGAAGGTAAAGTTTTTAATTATTCTAACTAAAGACTAGAGGAGCTTAATTCTGAAATTCAACATTTTCAAAACCGGAATCATAAAAACTATTACAATTTCACATTAAGCCGTTCAAATGAAAACATTCTGAAATTAAAATTCGTTCGATTTTGAACGATTGTACTAAAAATTCATTAAAAATTCAATCCAATTGAAAATGGGACAATTGACCTCATGCATAAAATTGTAAATACTTTTAAATTACCATCGTAAGAAGATTTGAAAAATTCAATCTAAAGTATGTCCTAAAATAAATAGTTCAACTTGCAATTTTTAAAACTACATGAAATTAAAAAAAAACGATTTATAATTTCAGGCGTTCACTTCTACACATTTAATAAAACAAAGTGTCTATTCGCCCAGCTTTTCCGACGAATTACCCAGGCAAGACGGACAGAAGCCCTCTATTTACGAGCCATGGCCTTAAAAGAATTTAGATGTAATAAATGTGTACAATATTACATTTTGAATTTTAAGAACTCTACCTTTTTTCATTTTGAAGAATTAAAAATTGACTAATTTCAATTGAAATTATACGAAATAAAGCAAGTTTGAATTCAACGTATTTGATCATGAATATTCAAATCATTTCACTGCTACGGTGCTGAAACATTCAATATTGAAAAAATCTAAAATATTTTTAAAATCTTGGAAATATAGCAGTTTAGGTTTGAAGCATATTTGTTAATTTAGCATTCGAAATATCAACTATTCGAAATTAAAAAATTCAAATAAAATTTATAATATTATCTTTTAGCCTACGTGTGATATGTTGTTGCTGAGGGATAATCTGCAAAAATCTGTCGAACTCGTAGGATGAAGTCGCTCATGGTGAATACTTATAAAGCAGTTAGAATGTGCCTCCAAGCAGTAAAAAACGGCAAAGTGTCTATTGAGCAAGCTGCAGAACACTTCGAGGTATCAAACTCTACCTAAGCGATAAATTTTATAACAACCATATTTTATTGTTGTCTGACGTACTTTCAAGTTCATTTTCTCCTAAATAGTTACAGAGTCTGATCAACTATTCAATTTTACTATTTTAATTTTAATAAGTAAGACGTTTGAAATTTTCATAGTTAGCGACTTTATCCTACACTGACGGATAAACCCGCTCACACTACATCCATTAATAAATAGTTTGCTAAGCCATTATTTACATTTTTTCTTTTGGCGATACGAAAAAAGGAAGGTTCAGAAATTATATCCCTGGAACTTGGATTTAATTGCGGTTTCGGAAATGGCTTACAGTGGTCTTCAAACTGAATCCAGACCGTCCAAACGTGAAAATTTAGGGCCACTTGAACGATTTCGATGGGATTTGGATGCATGACGCAACTTGATGCAACTAACGCGCTGAAAGTGCGGCCCTCATTCTGTTTCGCACGCTTGACTGAGCACCGCATCTCTCTCGGTCCCGCGGCTCCTCTCATCATGAAACCACCGAGGCATCAATTCTCGGATCATAGGAAATTACCTATCGATGATTGGAATGATACCATTTTTTGAAATTCGATAAAAGGTGCAAAGAAAACAGTTCGGTCGAAAAGAATTTTTTTATTTTTATAATATTTTTTCCATTAAGTTAGTTGCTGTACGCAAAATCAGATATTTGAAAAGTTCGTTCTCCTATGATTTTAAAAAACAAAATAAGATTACTGATAATGTCATTTCAAATAAAAAACATTAATTTTCATTAATAAAGTTAAAAACTCCCAAACAAAATTTATTTATTCACGTTTTTTCAAATTAATGTTTTCTTATTACCGTTTCTTACCAATTTTTGAAAAATGGTTAAATTTTGATAATTCATTGGCTTTTTTTAAGCAAACAAATATATTTGAATGTTATTTACTTATTTTAAAAAATGAAAACATAAAAGTTGTAGGAAATGTTTTCCCACAAAATTTAGCTATGATTAATTCAAATTTAACTATTGTTGAAAAATTATTACTTCTTTACTTTGAAAAAACGAAGTGTCCAGTCGAAGAATTTGGACGACTAGACGAGGCCTTAAAAAATAAATATTGTTACAAATGTGTACAATATTACATTTCGAACTTTTGAAACTTTTCACTTTCAATTTCGAAGAATTAAAAATGGCCTAATTTCAACTGAAATCGAGAAAATTAAACAATTTTCTATTCGAAGTATTTGCCAGTGAAAATGCAATGCTGAGTCTCCTTTCAATCGTACAAATTTGGTGTTAAAAAGTTCAGTATTAAAAAAATTTGAAAAAACAACATTTGAAGTTTCAAAGCAAAGTATTCAATATTTGTTGTTTTTAGTTTTTTTTGTTGTATAAATATTTATAATAATTCTAAATTATCTTTAAAAAAAAGAAATTGCAAACAGTGATAGTGATGTCAATGTGTTTCTTCAGTAGTACATAATTAATATTGTATAGATATAGACAACAATAGAATATCTTACATCACTCGGGTGCATTACGACTCGTTCCCGATTTTCCTTATCTTTTATTTTCTTTGAAAACCATTGTCTGTCTTTTTGTATTGAAGTTATATCAAGAATCAAAAAGTGTAGAATTGTACATTCACCTTTTCATCTTGTATTGTCTGCTCCCTTTCTCAATATATCGTCAAATCATGACATTTTTCACGATATTTAATCAAACTACAATTCTTTCTTTTATTCGACTTATATAAATAAAGTGTAGAATATTATACCTAAAATTGAACATCTTGAAAAAATTAACATATCTTTTATAGCTCTGAAAGCTGATCATGTAAAACTTTTTTTATCATTATTGGGCGATTTAAATGACTAATTGTGAGTACCATATTACTATATTGCGAGGAGAGATCAAACATAAGAGACACATCACCTGCTTATTGAAATTTGTCATGATGCTATTCATACAGAAAAAAGAAGTGAAAGAGAAAGATTTTTTTTTACTCCACAAAACGGTGAACCGTTTTTAAGTATAAGGTGTCCTCTTAAAGTAAAGTGTTCACGCGTTGTCAATGAGAAGCAAGTGAAATTTATTGCCGAAAATGTGGCGCTGAGAAATGAAAGTGGGTTATAAAGAAATCGCTGCCGAAGTCGAATAGCCGATACTGCAGCTAGGGAATTCTTCGCCGCAAGCAAACTACTAAACTTACCCTCTCAAATTCTTTCTGATGCTTCCGCCCATCTGTAATTTATCGTTTATAGGAACTGAAATCAAATAAAACTTTTTGCTTTAATGGGTTTTATAGAGTCAGTAGAGATAAATATGCGTAAAATCGAAAGATAAACTTCATAAAAAAAAATATATATTTTAAATGTAGTTGGAATCAGTCAACTGTAAAGTTTTTTAATTAAATCACTTTAAATTTGCAAATTCTTATAATAAAGTTTTGTAAACTTATTTTCATGAACGTAATTTACCTCTTATTATGTATAGGTGGCATTAAAAAAACTATTTACATGTTCATACATCTCCAGGCTGTGATTTATAAGTGATTTATAACATGCTAGAAATATATATGTGCGAAGAGAGTAACCGTTACTTTATCGTCTCGCATATGTTCAACTATACAAAAGAAAGTTATAATCGCTTGCGAAATATATCTTTATATTTCTATACTGGCACTCATTTTCATGTAGATAGAGAATTTTTAACGAGTGGAGAACAATTACTTTCTGCCATAAATTAATCAATGGGGAAAGCAATTCTCACAGCCTAAAATGGTTGTCGGCATAAAAAAGGAATTTCAACTGACCATAAGTGAGTCTTGATGATTTTTTTTTAATTCTTGATTGCAAATACTTTTCCAACGCAGAAATTAGTAAAAAAAATATAGCTACTAACTAAATGTATTCCAAAATTAATATTGCGAAGTTCGCCCTGCAATAATTGTTCATTGATGAGAAGCCTTTTCTTTAGGGATACCACAATATTATTAGAATCATAAAAACGACTAAAATCACCAGTTATTCTATAAAAAAAGATTTTCCGATAAGCCAAAAGTAACCCAACCAATTTTCCTGTAGAGATAGGATATTTTATGAATTTCTAGTACATTAATCTTTTAAATGATAATCTACCTCGTTTGAACAATTTTAGATATTATGTTTAATGAATTATTAAATCCTTAACTATTTTGAATCTCAAGTAAATCAGAGTTTGATCTTTCTTGACATTCGATTATCGTAGTCCCTAATTAAACCTATAATCAAAGAAATCAAAGAACATTTTTAGCAACAAACTATTAAATCTTAAATAAATATAGGCTTAGGAAGTGGTCGATTTATTGAAGAGAAACGAGATTTATTTTCTTTTACTGATGTCTGTTTTCAATTCTGTTTTTGGATAAAGTGAAATACATATTTAATCGAGTCTCCGGAATTAAAGGATTCGTGCAAATAGAAAGACTCTCTTATCACTGAATTTCGCGAAAAAGACAGATAACTGGTTACACACGCTAGGCGTGTTCTGAATTTAGTTCAGCTTTTTTTGAAGAGGAAAAGGCAAGATATCCGTATTTCGAGGTGTAATACCTTCGTGTAGTGAACATTTTGCATTGTAGTACCAATCCTGTGTGCAGATATTCTGACTTAGTTTCCACCGAAACGTAGATTCCATTTCGCAGCGACGCGAAAATTGGAAAACGTGCTCACGATTCCATGGGGACGAACGAGAAATGGGAATAAAATGAAACGGAGCAAAAGAGCAGGTGAGGATTTAGCATTTCAAGTCTACTTTTTAATATGTCTCGATAATCCCTTTTAGTATGGTAATGCAATTACCATGCTTCTCAAAAGAAATTACACCTGATGCTTCCTGTATATGATAACCATGTTTCAAGTCTTACTTTGAATGTTTAACAAGGAAGTTAGTATTCACATTTATTTTCATATGCTCGATTTCATTAATATGTTATGGTGAGACGAGAATACAAAATTTTGAAAATCGTAAATAATACTATACAGAAAATTTGTGTATCACCGCCCTACGAATTTACAATTAATTTTTTGTCGTTTGCCTTAGTTTTGAACGTTACAAAAAATAGATGAAATTTTTTTATATAGACATGAGAACAATTATTTGTCGAATTTATGTTTTTACCGATTTCAAGTAGTCAAGGACATTAATGGTCGATGCATATTAGGAGCATGTGAAAATAATTTCCCCTTCAACTTGAAAAATTTCATTTTAAAATTATGAGAATTAAAATTGCATATGCCTCATTCTAGTGTGCCAACCTCAAACATACAAAATTTGAAACAATATATTCATCTACTGGAAAAATTTTAAATAATATCTCCATACGGAAAACTATGCAAGAGTACGTCGCTACAATTTAACAAATCGAACTACCTAACACACAGCTCTCTTTGAAGAACAGGTCATCGCCTTTGGTGAAAAAGTTATAGACGAAATCACTTTTATTTCTGTACAGCTACAAACGTTTTTCTTCCAAAATTTTTTTTCAACAATTTTTTTCAGGACATTTTTTTCAAAAAAATGTGCTTACAAAGTACAAAAATCTTCTCTTTTAAGATTAGTATTTTTCGTTAACTCCTCTTAGCACAACTTTTTCGGACGGGCGTTGCAAAAAATAGCGTGTGATACACGTGCGCATAGATGACTGCTAACTCGTGTGATTGCTTATGCTGCAAAATTCACACTCGCACACAATCACCTATTTTGCGCACATGTATCACAAATAACTATTCTATATTTTGCTCATTTCGCGAAAAAATATGCAGTTTTGAAATCTTTGAGATGGAAAACTGGTCTAGAAACATTTTGTTTTCCTCCCGTAACAAGCAGAATTTTTTTGAAGTTATCACATCTTTAATATAGAGTTCCTGGAGAATACATGCTCCTATAATTTCATCAAAATATTATTATTGAAAGCCTATAGTTCGGCGGATAGTCACCCTTTTTAAGTGAATTATGCAAATCGTGTACCCAGACATTTTTTGTTAAAGATATATGAACTCTCAAAAAATATTTTGAACATGAAAGGCAATAATGAAAATATGTAAAGAAACTTTTAAAGAATTATTATTCAAATTATTATTATTATTAGCATTATTTAAAGAATTTTTCTATCAAACTATGTGAAATATGAAAAATGTTAAAAATAAAAATTGTTCATCTCAAAAATATCCACAAATGTTATGCAAATTATTTTGTAACAAAGCGCATAGTTCTTTCTAATCTTGAAAATAAATAAAAATAAAAATAGGACAACGGTTGCGTAGCGGACAGATTTTTAAACAATATTAGAATAAAATAATATTTACCACTCTTATTTAATAACTATAAAATAGTTTAACATGATTCTTCAAAATAGTACATAGGTGAATAAGTATTATATCCATTGTCTCCAAACTGATATCACTTGGGGTGCCAAATACATTTTCGAAAAAGGCTTCTGCTTGTGACACCAAATGCATAATTGGTTACCTTATCCGCCGAACTACAATAGCAGAACAGAAAAAAATAAATGAACGAAAGTTGTTCATCCAAAAAAGAGCTACAAATTTGTTAATAGTAATTTTTTATGGGCCTCGCAGTTTTTGTTTTAATCGTAAAAAATAGCATTAGGAAATAAAATTTTGGAAAAAAGACACAAGGTATGAAAAGAAATTAGTAGACAAAAATTGTTTGCACAAAAAAAGCTACCAATTTATTTCCAATCATTTGTAGATTGGACACGCAGTTTTTGTTTTAATCGTAAAAAATAACATTAACAATAGGAAAATTCCGTTTTTGGAAAAACAATACAAGGTACAAAAAAATGATGTTTTTGGAAAAACGGCACAAGGTGCAATAAAATTTTGAGTATCAAAATTGTGTTCTTTTAGAGGATGCGCACTTATTTTTAATTATAAAAACAAGACAATGAAAACACGTATGTTTCAATATCAAGGCATATTATTAATTGCAATAATATAAATTTATTGAAATAATACATTTTTTATCACACCGGCATCATAAGTGCAATTCTAGGTACTGTGAACGATATCTAAAATAGCACTTCTTAGCCGAGGTCGTAAAATTTTTACTCAGAGTACAGCGTGCTACAAAGTAACTGACACTGTGATCTGATATTGGATGACGGACATTTATATATGAACTTTATGGTACGATGAGTGCAGTGGTCCCAACTTTGGCATGTAGACGTACTGCACTTGCGCTATCTGGTGTAATAAAAAATATTGGGTGACACTGGTCCCCTAAGTGGCACTTTGCTTGGTGTAAATTGCAGTAATCGTTCTTCGTCCCGGCTACGCCTCGACTGTGACTCGTACTGCAACTTTCACACTCGGCCGAAAAAGTGCCACTTAGGGTCCTTGTATCACAAATAACTATTTTAGCGTGGCTGAGAATAAAAATTAATGAAAAATAAGGAAAACTGTTGAAGTAATCACGAAAAATAAAATTTCAACACATTATTTTGCAGTATCTGAATAAGTGGTCCCAGACCGAGGTACAGAAATAAATATAATATACATTTGATATAATAGAGTTAAACATGTTGTAGAAAAGTTCGTATTTCGGACAAAATCGAGTGCGAAGCACGAGATACGTGATGTGAGTGTGTTCGTTAAAGCCGAAGAAGCTTCAACTAAAGAGAATTCACAATTACCAAATGACAATTGTCGAGGCTTTAACCTTCAATTCTAACAAGTGTGTACACAAATGTGCGGAAAGTACATGAAGACCGAGCGCGTAGCGAGGGGTAAATATATTAACGAGCGCGAAGCGCGAGATACATATATTGTTGAGCGTGAAGCGCGAGATCCAACAGACGCGCGCCCGAGGCGCGCTTAATCTTGAGGGCGAAGCGAGCCACGAACGTAGCGCGCGATGAGAATATTTTTATCTTATCTTTTTCATATGACCTTAGAAAATCTTCTGTTTATCGGAGTGCTTTCAACTGATAAAAATATACACACACAAAAATTTGAAAACGCGCTGTTGATAAATGTCAAATTAAGAGCATGTAACACGAAACCGATTCCTACTTTATCGTCATTTTTATTATAACCACCTTCATGCTTCATCCACACGAAATGAGATATGGAATCGAAAGTTTCAATAAGTGAATAAACGGTTCTAAGGCACTTTCGTACGGTTTCAGAATTGTAGAGATATGAAAATAAATTGTTTCTAATTGAAAAATTAATATTATACATGATAATATAATACATTTATCTACATAAAGTGTGATAGTCTTGCATGGTTAGATATTTTGTGACGTATGAAAACAGTACTTATGGAACAGTTTTATGCAAAATGTTTATTTTACTTAAAACTGTGGTGAAATTAGCTGCAATCATCAATTTTACAATATATAAAAAATTAAAATCCATAATGATTCATATGAATACATTGTAAACTATCGTTTAATAGAAAAAAATCTCTTAGGATCACTATCTTATGTTAGTCTTCAAGTTCAATACTCTTGCGTACTTTTTATTTGCACCCAAATATCATTGACATATTAATATAGAAATTTCAGAATTCAGTTTTTTATGTATATAGTGAAAGTGAAGATGAGTGGACCAAGTGTGTTCAAAGCGATAATTGAATCAACCTTTTTTTCTGGGGAAAGTAATCTTCTTAAGTAATAGCGCTCTCTATTTTCTTAAACTTGTGCCAAAATTTTAATGAAGGCAAAATTATCACGATGGATCGCATTATAAAATTCCTCTCATTTATTATTTTGAAAAAGTGAAAGGTGACTTTCAGGAAGCGGATTTATAGAGGGTTATAAAAAATATACTGATCAATTAATCAAAGTAAATTTGAATTTTTCGAAGGATTAAATAGCTAAGTACTTTTAGAAAATCAAGCCATTCCATAATTAATTTTAATGGTCCGAGGCTAACTTTGCATGTCGATGGTCGGACGACGATAATTGACAACAACGATCCAACTGACCACTGACGTCAAAACATGCACGCTCTGAGGGTAAAATGTTAGCTTTGCACTGAGAAAAATGAATTTACTGTTTATGATATCGGAATTTACAATTTGGGCCAACAATCTACAGATATTAAGACTTCCGATCTGTATGTTCATTTTTCAAATCCTACATTATGAAACTTAATTTACACTTGATGTTAAAGTTTGTTGACCAAATATGTATAAGTAATTATTTGATGTTAGTTTTTTCTGCCTACTGCTCTTATATCAATATTTAAAAAAAATATTGATGTCATAAGATGTGAAAAAATGTCTCTCTACCACTGCTGGGATTTTAGAGTCCAAGATTTAAAAATTTTAGAATCTAAGACCATAAATGGTATAATCCATTTTTCTCCGGGTAGGATATCAATAAATTATATACCATGAACACAATATGACCAGAGTCTTATAATACAGCCATTTCCGAAAAATTTCCAGATTCAGAGAGATAGTTTCTTATTGTCTGATGATAATAATATTTTATTACTAACATATGGCATGGCCAAGCAGCCAACTTTTCGAAACTTCTGGTTTAAACAAATGCGTTTGTAGCGCCTCCTAACATTTTAATACTCAACATTTAATTTGAAAACAGAGAATACTTTATGCTTATTTCTTACGGACAATAATAAGTTTAACGCAATTTCACAGACAAAATTCCCTAGAATGTCTCATAAGAATTTACATGCGCAATAAAGCATTACTTGAACCATATTCACCATATTCACGTAAATCACACGCGAAGAAATCGATCCTCGCATAATATAATCCACTTCGTGACCCCAAGGGGTTCGCGAAAAAGACCATAACTTAGAATCAACTCTCGACCTTTGAAGCAGTTTCTTCGTGGTACTAAACATCGGTTATCATGGATGTTTCAAATCCATATCCCATTTCTAACAGTCGGAAGATTAACTTGTCAACCTGTTAGTATGGATCCTGCTGTAATCTCGTTGTACTTACGGAATGAAAGGATGGGTTGGACTGAAATCCATGCTGCTGACCTTGGTTATGAATCATAATGCGCGATATGTACTTTTGTGGTATGGGGTAAACATAGCTCTGTGAAGGCTAAGTTAAATTGTAAATTTGCTGATGCTTGATAAGTGATCACAGACAAGCCATACAGGGAGGCACCGTGGTTGCAGCGATTCATTCCACTAATACTGGAGAGGCTCCTTTGAAGCTGTGGCCTTGAAAATTTAAAGGATCACAATAATCAATTTCATCTGCGACAGAATGATCCAAGAATTTCACCTTTTTTCGTTTCTTTACATCCATACAGATTTTCGTATCTATTGAATACCTCTGCAGCAAAAGCGACACCGTCAAATGTGAATTGGACAGGTTTGACTTAGGCATGGTAGTACTTGCCGAATTCAGACTGGTCCTACTAATATTTTGATCCAGTCTTTGCTCTTGAGAATAGTGTTCTAAAATTTTACAGGAAACACCCTCATAAGGACACGTGTCTAAACTTTTCTCGAGGGTGTTACAAATTTCATTCCCATCCCTTACGTAGAGATGAGACAGATGGTACGTGCACATATTGACACGTCCAAAGTTACTACGTGTGAAGTCGTCTGATACCTAATTTCAATAATAAATTCTTCATATAGGTTTTATCGGATTTTAATAACACTATTTTACAAAATTAAAAAAAAATTCTGTACATTTAATGCCACTATTTTTTTCCTATGTATTTTGTCTCGCTAAACTCGAAAATCACATTAAATTTTTTTTTATAGATAGGTTTTCGAGATATGATTATTTGACAATTTTTTCCATTTTTTTCGGCGGTGGCTTCACATGCTAGGCCATATATCGAGTTCTAAACGTCAGATTGGGTCACACG
>JAABKJ010007621.1:0-11651 GCA_011634705.1 Andricus grossulariae
ACATATAATATTTGAGTTTATTAAACATAGGAAATTACAAAGTTAAAGAGAGATAGCTGATTTGAATTTCAAAAAAGAAAAGGATTAATATTTTTTGAATTAAGTTTCTAACTTTACTTGATTCATTTGATTTTATATTTTATCTTGCACTGGAGACTATCAGGTAGCGATAACTCCTCATCCAGATTTCCACCTTAAAATGAAGGAAGACCTTAGTGACGAATTTTAGAGAAATTTAAAATATTATAAGTGATGAACTCATTGATTAAAACTTATCTAATGATAAATAATCCAATTGTTCACTTCGAAACTGGCGAGTAACTATATTGGGTATCCACAGGTGATTCGAAGATTCCTTGACAAAACTAGTTTTTTGAATTGTTCGAGTCCTTTTCTATTTCACTGGAAGGTACTGGTACTGGTGCTGGTGGTTATTGCTCTAGTATAGGCAGCGTTGATTGTCTTTCAGGTGATTCACCGTTGCATTGGTTTGACAACGAGGATTTGTCAAAGGAGTCTTTTAGTAGGCAGGTAGGCTTAGGTCTCTCCCTGTTGTGCAAGGGTAATAATGTTTGACAATGAATTAACCAAAGGATCTTGTGGGTTCAGTTTTACTTCCCTCGAACGGATTTCAAAATTTACAATCGACTTCAGTTCGATTGAAATTTCCGAAGCACAGCACTGATTTTACTTTTATTATTTTTTAAAATTTATTTTTCAACTACTTGAAAACGATGTCCAAATAACAGGAGTCAATCTGTCTTAAATATTATTTCGAAAATGTGCTCTAGGGCAGAGGTTCCGCCCGATTTGAAATTCAGAGATAGACTGATTTCCTAATTCTGATCCCATGTTTATATACGTCAGATTTCCTTGTGTTTACAACCAAAACCTTGATGGCGAGGGGACCTAACAATTGAAATCAATTTATATCCAGGTGTCTATATCTTAAGACTTTGTACACGGGGGTGTCGTTTTCAAGTCTAGGAAGCTAGTTATTGTGTCACCCTCTTTAATGTTTCGTGAACGACTTCCATGAGATGCGTACAGAGATTTGTGGGCGAGAAATCATCATATCAAGTCATTGTATTCAGGTGTCTATATCTGAAGGCCTAGTACCTGAAGGTGCTGTTCCTTGAGTCCAAGGGACTAGTCATTGTGCCGTCCTCTTTGATGTTTTGTGGCGGATTTTTATGAGCTGCATTCGGAGATTTGTAGGCGAGAAGTCATTGTATTTCAGCGGTAAATAGAAAAGTCAAGATTTCAAAACTGCATGGTTAGTACTGCGAGTTCTGACTACTGATTTTATCATGATAGATAAAAGTAAATATGCACGAGTTTTTCCATTTTTATAAGAACATAATACTTTTCTATCAAAATTGATAACATAAATTATAAGTATGAATATAGAAATTATTAATAATACAAGTATAAATAATATAGTTATAATACGTCACAGGACGTGACACATTGATGGAAATCAGAGAATTAGGCGTACTTTAAAGAAATTAGACAGATTTGGTGAAAGTTAAAGAATTTTAAATAATCTAAAATAGCTAATAATAATAAATAATGCTAATAAAATTCCGCCTAGAATCAATTGATCTATCATTCAGGAAATTTGTCCAATAGCTTAGTGATTGTATAAAAAGTTACTTAAATTGTGTAAACAAATTATTATTATTTCAGGCAACTTGATGTACTTCCTCAATGTATAGAAAGGGAGCCTTGAAAACTCTGATTTTTTTAAGAACCCCTGCTTATAAACTATTACGGCTTCGGTTTTGGGTTAAACAGTCATATTTTCTAGTAGGAAAATAATTTTTTCGTTTAAAATAAATAAATCAATTTGAAAACTTGAAATTTGTATCTGAAAAATTATTTTATTCCATTTATAAAAGATCCTTTGTTGAAAATATTGCAAAATTTGAATGCTGGTAATGGAATAATAATGTTCAAAGAAACTGAAGGATTAATCTAGGAAAAATCAGGGAATTTTGAAAATTAAGTTTGGACCATACTGCCTAATTTTATTACCAATAACTAGCGAAACACCACAATGCATCCCATTTTTTTGTTTTTCTCACTACGTGTTTGACAAATTGAAACATTAATTCAAATATAATTAAAAATGAACATTTTCATATGTCTGAGACTCAACGACCAAGCATAAAATCTGCAAACTCGCATGCAATTTTATGGAAACCTACATTGTATTATTGTTAAATGCATTCGATTGAAATCTTATCATTTGAAGAAGTGAATAAAGCGAATAATAAATAAACAATAAAGACATTATCCTAACTATATTAGAGCCGTAATTAGTCCTCAAGGTACAATTTGCTTAATTCATTGCCTTTTAAAGCTACATACATCTCTTGTCAATAATTAATATATATTTATAAATATTTATATGCATAAGTCTTCACATGCAAATAATTTGGTATTTTAAATTCTGAAAATTTACAGTCGTTTCAAATCACATTTCTGATTATTTCTGAAAACTATGAAAACATACAGTAGGGGGGGTGTATATATTTTGTTCCGGTTTTTTACAGGAGAGTAAGGGGTCTTAGAGGGGGCCTATAGTCCGCTACATAATTCAAGTGCGGCCCCTCATTACTTTTTCAATATTATTGGGCATGAAATATCAATGGGGACATTTTCAACTTCACTGCAACAATTAAGCGGCAATATCCTGATACATATGAAGGAAATCATCTTCAAAATTAAAAAATTAGAATTCTTTACACACTCTCAAAATATGAATCAGTGAAAAATTCTCTGATTGAAATAGTATTCGGACATTTCACTAATTAATCAGTGATTCTCGACTCTTCACTAATCAATTCAGTGACACCAGAGTAAATCATTCGAGACATAACAGTCAAATTTCGAAAGTAGAGAAATACGTGAGGTTTTTGTGTCAATTAGAAGCATCAAATCTTCTCACCTTTTTTAATATTCGATAACATGTACGGCTTTTAAGTTTTTACTCTGATTATTTCATTGAATCTACTAAAATGTTGTTTCATTATGATTGCTGAATTGACGTGGTCCAGTGCTGCCAACTCTCCAAAGTGAAACTTTCACTGAATGAATAAGTAACTTTTCCACTAGTAAAATGTAAATCTCTACTATTTCATTATAGTGAAATACTTAATCAATAATTCAATTTGTGAAGTTTTCAATAATTGATATGTAAATGTAGTCTCAAAGGCTCTCTTGTTATTTTTGATCAACTATTATTTAAATTAAGATATACATTTTTTTCATGGAAGCGTTTCCGTGATATCAATGTTAAAATTTTTTTTCGATTTTTAGAGTTTTTCCGACGCTTTTTAGTATATCTCGAAATCCAATTGACCGATTTTCCTAAACGAGCACACACATTGAAGGCATCTGTATCCTCCACAACATTCTTTCTCGAGGTTTTAAGATCGGCCCAGTATTTCAGATGCTCGCCATTTTATTAAGATTGCTAATATTTGCGATTTCTATTCTTCCCATGACGATATGTGAATTTTCGAACTTGAAGAATAGAAATCACAAATATTATTCATCTTATTTAAATTGCTAGCATCTGAACTACTAAGCCGATCTCTCGAAAACGCTTCCATAAAAAAAATTTCAGTGTGATTTTCGTGTTTAGTTAGCCAAAATACTTGAAAATGATCATATTAAGATGTGGTGGGTGAAAAAAGTTTGTAATTTTGTAAACAAGTGTTATTAATCTATTTTCCCAATATTTAATTTTGTATCATTATATTTTACAAAAAAAAATTTGGCCAACACTATAGAAGTATGTTCTCATTATTTCAAATGCTTTATCATATAAAAAGTAATTTCAATCTCTACAAAATTTATTAAATAAATAGAGTTATCAAGTATGTACATTCTCAGCCGATACAATTAAAATGTGATGGTATAGAAAATATTTATTTCCGGCTCAAAAAGTTATGAAATTGTCTGTCTTCTTTCAGGTCAATGACAAGCCGAGAAGAACTAACAATGATTTCGTAATTAAGGAAAAAATTATCATTTATTACTACTTCATGTTTGAAAAAGTCGATCCGCTTGTGCTTCTTATTTACAGAATTTAAAGTTATGATAGGAGTCTAGCATTATAACTATTTTTGACAAATTTTATTATTCATACAATATAATTAACAAAAACATGACAAAAAACGTGAGAAACTATGTTTGTCAGGACTTTCATCTTGTTATTTCCTATCATAAATGATTTAACATATATGCTAAAAGAAGCTTTCCTCCAAATAACAAAATGCGATGCGTATACAATTTTACTTCAGCTATCTGAGGTTCAAAAATAAATATATTTTCAAGAAATAGCAATACTTGTCTTTTTAGAAATTTAATTTTCTTTGTATAATAGTATTATTAAGTTCTCAAAGAGTCCTTGAGTTCTAGAAAATTACAATTTGAAAAAAATAGAAACATAAGAATTACAAAAATTGGATGGTTTGAAATGTTTTTAAAATAGTTTGTCAAAGTATTCATGGAGTTTTACAATTGAAAAAATTAAAAGTTGAGAAAACATTTAGAATGAACATACAGAACTTCTTAATACGTTTCACGGGTACGATTAAATATAAAAAGTAAATTATAAGGTAACAATAAAAAAGCTAGTTCAAGTACATGACATTGGAGTAATCAAAACGAGCGTCAACAAAGACGTGCGATGTCTTATCTTGTGTTTATTTAACACCGTTTTTTTTTAATTATTCAAAAATAACTTCAAATTGACGAAAATCATTTTGAATTCAAGAAATATTTTTAGTCAAATCAAAAAAAATTCTTTGAAACAGAAGAAGTTTCTTAGAATCAAAAAATCTTTTGTCTGAGTGCATTCCGTATTCGTAATAATAGTTCTAGATGTTTTAGTAGCTATAACACTTGATAAACCCGATTTTACTGAAAACTTTGATTTTTGAATCACTACTTAGTGTTTGAATATTAAAATAGAGATATCATGGCATGAAAAATTGAAAAAAACATAAGTTTATTTTACAAAAGTCCAGCTGTGAAAACAAATTGACAAATTCTTTAGTGATTGTAGTTACTAATCAATTAGTGAATTTTTCTTATCGATTGCTCATTTCAATAGATACAACGGTTTAAAAGAATTGAAATATTTTATAATATAAAAAGCAAATTTTAATAAAATTGTATATCGAAGATATTCGGGTTGGGGCATTTGGACAATTACGTACAAACACATTTTTCTTAAAACAATTCAATATGTATAAATTGTTGTAATAATAATATTTATAATAATTTGGCGGTCGTTTATTGTAGCTCACCATCAATTATCTAGTAAATTCAAAAATTAAGGAAATGTTTAAATCGAACTTTTGTGCTAGTTTGGGTTTTCGACCCAGCTTGGGCATTCGTGTTTTCCGGCCGGGTTATTGCAAACCCGATACCCAACCCGATGTCAATTTGTATTTCACCTTATAGATTTTCTTCATTTCGCAATATGTTGTTGTACATTTAAAAAAATCGCAGACAAGAATTTTTTAATTGCTAATTTGTCAATTTAAGGGGACAAAACCACCCTAAAATTTAATAATCAGAAACAGTTTTTCTTTAATATCTCAAAAACAGAACGGAATTTTTTAACCAAACAAATGTTAGCTTATTTCTTACAGAAGGACGCTCTTCGGGACATATTTTTTGTTTCAAGGGGTTGCATCCCTTATTTTCTACAACAGAAAATGTGATTTTTTTACATTTTTGGATTAGAGAGAAACTTTCAAATCAAATGAATTTTACTGTCGTTACATGCTCCTTTCGTGCTAAGACACTGAAATCACTAATTGGGATTCTTATTTAAAAAAGCCATTCGTGAATCCCTAATGAAGGTATAAATCTCACAAAAATCAATTACGAAGCAGAAGCGTTTCACTGGCACGAAAGGAAACGTGAAACGAGGACAATGCCTCGAACGAAGATTCGCAGATATGGCTATTTAGGAATAATAAAGTTGATACTTGAGATAGAAGACATTGAATTTGAATTTAATTTGAAATTTGAACTATAACGAGAAGAGTTCAAGTGTGCAAGCGCAGGGAAAGTCCTTCAGCATAAGATTTTGTTTGATAATTTATTGTCTTAAATTAAATTAATTAATTATTTGACTTCGTAGGAAAAATTTTAATGTAAAAGTTGTTTAGACTACTAAATTATATTCTTCTTCATGTTTTATGACACCATAACATCTTATTGTTGAACAAAAATAAATTTCACAAAAATAAATGTCATATTTTCATAGAAAATATCAGGAAACAACGCGAGATAGAAGTATAGAGATACATTTTTCTATAACTTTTTCAGAGAAACAATATTGTTCCTTAAATTATTTTCTTATCTGGCGTGGTCTTGGCAAAAAACGTAGATTTTTTTTTTTCAGACAAAAAATGATTTTCTTTGAGTAAATTGAATTTATATATTTACAGAACTACCGTTACTATATCAATTTCGATGTTTTTTTTTTATTTCGAACAGATTTTGAAAGAAGATTCGAAAAATAGTGGAACCTGAGGCAATCCTTTAAAATCATTTGAAATACCCTACAAACTTTTATAATCTTTTTAGATTTCGTGAAATCCCTAAAAAGTTTCGGAAATCTCGGTAAATTTTGTAAATTTTTCGCAATTCTTTGAGATACTTTCTAGTGCTCTAAAATCCCCTTAAAGTGCCTTAAGATTCCTTGGAATCCTTTCAAATCACTGGAAATCTTTCAAATCATTTTAATTTCATGAAATTGTTATTAACATCTCGTTTATAGAGAAAATAATTGATATGTTTCTGATATATTAAGTAAAAAATTTCAAATCTTATTTACCTTAAAAAATTGATTACGTGATTTATAATTGGCCCCTAAGACAAAAGTCGAAACTACGAAAAACCAGAAACGTGGTTCTTCCCACATATTCATAGAAGTAGTTTCCAATTTTAAAGCCTTTAGACATATACAAATTTTTGCATGCACATAAGACAAGTTCTTCTTGAATATTTATTTCACAAATAAAAATTCAATTTAATTGAAATCAGTCTCCTGAATAATATTAAATATAATTGTAACGAATTATATGGTGAAAATAAATCACGGAAAACAATGATTTGCTGTTAATTGAAATTCATTGAAAATCAAGCAAATATTTTCGGGGAATTTAGACATGAGGCGTGAATAAAGCAAGGTAAAATAGATCGAGTATGTGAATGTCAGTATGTCAATGTCGTAATTTTGAAAAAAATACTTGACGGAAAACCTTGCCGGATGTGACATAGGCGTTTTACAAGTATTTTAATCAGCTTCTAATTGTTTTAATAGAGCTGAGAATCTTACACAAGCGCCTTCTCTTACTAAACTTATCTTTCTATCACTATTCTTATATTTATGCATCTTCGAAAAACTTCACCTATAAGTAAAATCTTAGAATAATCAGAGCTATTGTTTAATAAATTCAACGTTATCTCAAACTGTTTTTTCGTGTTGGATCGGATGTAAATTGTGATTATTTTGGATAACTATCTCTATCATATCAGCATTAAAATTTGTTGAAAAATTCTTTTTTCAGATGAGAATTATAATTCCTTTTTGGCAATTTCTTGTTTCGATTAAGATTCTTCTTCATGAAATACATAAGTTTCATCCAAAAATTTTCTTTCGATTCGCGATAGATGGCGCTGCAATTGCGAAAAATGTACTTGTTGATTATTTCAAAGACTATGGTGAGTCCGCTTGCCTTTCACCATCGATGTGCTGGTTTTCGCTCAACATTTTACAATAAGTGCTCAAAATGTTGTCCTCGCACTTCAATGCACTTAACAATCCGATCTTCGAAAGATTTCACACAACTGCGAAGTGTGTCTGGTGTTATTTGTGCACAAGCAGACCTGATTCGCTCGATCACGTTTTCACTAGTTTTGGGCACTTCTTGATACATGCGACTCTTCAGGTAAACCCACAAATAGAAATCCGGCGCCGTGAGATCTGGCAGGCCAATTCATCGGACCTCCTCTACCGATCCATCGTCCATTGAATCCGCGATTGATTACTTGCCTCGCGATTGCCGAATAATGTGATGGACAACCGTCATTTTGAAACCACATTTTGCGTCGCACTTTCAAGCTTAGTTCTTCAAGCAATATCGGAAGTTCGTTTTCTAAAAAGCTACGATATTTTTCACAGTTTAAATTCCCATCAATAAAATACGGACCGATAAGTTGATCTTCAATTACTCCACACCAAACATTCACGGATCATGGACGCTGATGCTCAACTTTACGCAATTAGTGTGGATTTTATACACTACGATAGTGCATATTGTGCCGAATAACGTTACCATGGTTTGTGAAACATGGCTCCTCTGCAAACAGTACTCGAAAAAAATTAGGGTTTTCTTTTATCTGCTGAACCGCCCATTTACAAAATATCGCTCGGTTCTGAAAATCATTGCCATGAAGTTCTTGATGCAGTAAAATATGATGAGGATATTTATTACGTTTTCATACCTTCCAAATACTGGATAGAGACATTCTAAAATCGCGACTAAGTTGTCGAGTACTAACATGAGGGTCATGATTGACGGCAGCTGAAATCGCGATTTCATTACCAACTCCAGTAACTGTTTATCGACGCTTCCTTTTTTTCGGTCGTACGCTTCCGTCAGTGATGATGTCTTGAACGAGCCGGTAAAAGAAAGCGCGTGAAAGAACACTTCCTGGAAAGCGTTGAGAATAAAAGCGAGACCATCATTGATATTCCTGCCACTTTCTCCATCAACGAGAATCATTTCAATCTTTTGTTGTTGAGATAAAATATCTATTGTAAAAGTAAGGAAGTCAAGTAATGAGGGAGTACAACGACACCCAAACCAACTGAAACGAACGTGACCAACAGCAATCACCCGAACGAAAACAACTAATTACGACTAACTGAAATGAACTCAGCCAACACACCCAAATGAAATGAATACGTGCGCTCATTCGAGCTGCGAGATTCACTTGTTTCTTAGTCATAATTCTCTTTAGACAATGTGCTATCTCACTTGGCTACATACGTTTGCCTTTAGTTAGCAATAGTCGTTTATGCATTACTCCGCTCTACGATGTTCATTTGTTATTTTTCGCAGCTTACGTTCACTTGCGATCTCGTTGCGTATCTTGAAAACCATAATTAATGATCAAAATTAGTTTGATGCAAGTTTTTGAGGACGAATGATGTCTTTGTCCTTCATCAAGGGTTCCGCGACGTAGTTCAAGATTTGAGAGAAAAATTGCGAAGTACTGATGCCTCCTTTAAAGGGTAATTAGAAAGCAACTGTCAGCAGAAGTTTGTGAGGGGCACACTTCGCAGTTGTGTGTAATCTTTCGAAGCTCGGACTAACAAGTGCATCGAAGTGCGAGGGCAACATTTTCAACACTTATTGTAAAATGCCAATTGAAAACCAGCACCCCGATGGTGAGAGGTGAGGGGACTCACCAAAATCAAGCACTCCCATGGTGAGAGGCAAGGGGACTCACGGAAGTCCTCAAAATAATCAATAATTACATTTTTCGCAATTGCAGCGCCATCGCGAATCGAAAAAAAAATTTGGAATGAAACTTACGTATTACATAAAGAACAATCTGAATGGATATGGAATATGAATAATGGAATCTGAGTGGGATGAATTTTTTCAAAGTTGCTTTTCCCCCTCGAAAATAAAAAGTTTTCATCACGGATATTTTTTCATAAGATGCGTGAAAAACAAAATTTCTCTATGAATATTTGAACTCTTATCCTAAATTTTGTAATAAAAACTTTCAAGAATCTTCACGATTTCTTAAACTAAGCCTCTCAAAGTACCAGGCAAGACAGACTGATGTTCACACATCTTTGAGAAACCTTTTGGAAAATTTCTTGTTCCCATTCACAATGATATTTTTTTTCTTCAAAAATTAGAATTATTTAGGAAAATTCACTCTGCCAAGTCAGAATTAGAATTATTTTGAAAAATGTCCCATTTTATTTCTGAATTATAATTATTCCTAAAGATTTCCTTTTGTAATTAAAAATTATAGTTATTTTCCAAAAATTCCCTATACCAAATCAGGATTATAATTATTTTCAAAATTGTCCTTTTGATAATCAAAACGATTGATCTTTTTTCAAATCCCCCACTTAGAGATCAAATTACTTTGATTTATCAGGAAGGTCCCTTGCTTCAGATCTGAATTATAATTATTTTTCGAAACTTCTTTGTTCAAAATCAAAATCAGATTTCTCTTAGAAGAGTCCTTGTTCTTATTGAAAATTGTAATTCTTTCGGAAGCTTCCTTATCTCAAATCTCAACTAAAATTCATTTTTTCGAAAAATTTTCCGTTTCAAACTAAAATAAGAATTCTTTTTGCTGAATCCATGTTCCATGTTTAAATTGTAATTTTCTTTAAAAATGTCCTGTTCCCAGTAGGCACAAAACCATGAACATCCCAAGAACATCCTTGGGACGTTCCTTGGATGTCCAGTGTCAGTCCAATCAACGTCCGTAAGACGTGCTAAAGACTTCTTGAGGATATAGAACGTTCTCAGCAAGAAAGATGTATTTTATACTAAAATAGATGCATTTCGAAATCAAAAAGTCAAATTTTAAAAAAGAAGTTGAATTTCGAACCAAAGAAGATTTCAGTTCACTTTTCAACACCACAATATGAATTTTGATCTCGAAGTAAATATTCTATGAAAATAGTAGAATTTTCAAACCAAAAGAATGAACTTCCAATATGATTAATAAATTTTCGAACAAATAATAAAATTCAGGGTGACCGCAAAAATTCATTTGTAAAATTCCCTAATTTTTCATTGATTGATTTTTCATTTTCCTAAACACCTGACTTTTTTCTGTCCAATTAACTCCCTTGACCTTTTTTCTAATTGTTGATGACTAGGTTTGTTTCTTACTAAATAGGTATCAGGGAAGTGACATGATTTTCGCTTTCGCATTAGAGGCGCGTGTCAGTTTTGTGAAGAGCGGCAAGTCTTAAAACATTGGCGCCCCCTCTGCGACGTAGGGTCTGCGCGTTGTATATTATTATTCTAGATATTAAAACTCGTGAGATTTTGTAAATTTATCGTCCATTTGCCATATTTTATACAGTGACGGATGAATGTGGTATAAAAATTGGAGGGGGGGGGGTGGGGCAACGATGTATAGCTCCGAACTATCGATCAGGGGTACGACTCAACTCGCTCAAACGAAGTCAAACAAGTGTTGTTTTCCGTTCCAAAAAATCAGATAATTCGGAAAAAGAAACAATTTTTTAGCTCCTGAGTGAACGGTTATGGGGGTAAGTATCACGATTTGTTCACCCACTATTACAAAAATCAATAAAATTGCGATAGATATCAAAATGAAAGAAAAGTTATAATATCGTATGTACAATAGGTTTTAGGTCATTCTGGTTGAGTTCGCGCACTGTACTATTCGAATAGAAAGAAAGCTTTAATTTTTAAACATGTATTTATAAAGTTGCGTATCGAGCAAAGCATTTCAGGGTTTATATTCGACAATAAGAAGTGAAGATTGTTCTCGGTTATCATATCAATGTTACGCAAGTAATGATTTCTAATGGGCGAGTAGAT
>JAABKJ010007622.1:0-11651 GCA_011634705.1 Andricus grossulariae
AGTGTAATGCATTTAGTAAACATATAGGAAATTTGATATGCCCATGTATACTAAAATTGCAAACATTTCTAACAGTGTATAATTTTGGGAACATGGATTTCCTGTAAGTTTGATTTTTTTTAAATCTTAAGTAACAATATCGATTACCCCCCCCCCAGTAACAAAACGTAACATTTGCCTACCCCCCCCCCACACACACACATACCAAAAAACTATTACATAATTTATGAATGGCCCCTTATTGATTTTTAGAATCTTTTTCTACTTTTTATTCCTACTTGGCGGCGATTTTGTTCTTTTTCAAATTTTGTCCTTCATGGCAGATTTGTTTTTCTCGCATGAGTATTTAGAATCTTTTTCTACTTTGTTTGTAGTACTTGGCAACGATTCGTTACCGTGAATCTTTATTACTGAACCCATTGAGAAAAACAAGGAATGTTTTAATTTTTGTTTTTGCAGGCCTCGGACTCACTACACTATTTACACTATTTTACACTTTTTTTGAGCGATTGCACCATTTTGCTACTATTTCGAAAAAAGTGACACTAAATACACTATTTTCTTACAATTGTCTCCTAATACCACTAAAATATTAATAATAATATCACAAAATATTTTTGAACTTCGTCACTTATTGGTTACATATTGTCTCAATGGCTAATTAGGGGTTGTCCAAAATGTTGAATTTTCAAGCCAAAAAAATGAGCTTTTAACAAAACAGCTGAATTTTTAACCGAATAGCTAAATTTTGAACGAAAGAGATGAACTCTCAACAAATTACATACATTTTCCATAGAAAGTTGAATTTTGAAACCAAACGGACGAATTGTCTACAAAAGAGTTGATTTTTCAACCGGAAAATACTAATTTTCACCATAAAATGTAATAGTTGATATTTAATCCAAAAAAACATTTTAATTTGAAATAAAAAACAATTGCATTTTTAAGAAAAAAAATTTATTTTCTAGTAAAAAAGACGAATTGTTAACAAAATACATATATTTACTACCAAATAGTTAAATTTCAAACAAGAGGATTAATTTTCTATCAAAAAAGATGGTTTAAAAAAAAATACATAAATTTTTAAACAAATAGTTGAATTTTCTACTTAAGCAGATCAATTTTCAACCAAAAATCGAATAGTTGAATTTTAAGATAAAAAAATTCATTTTCAATAAAAAGAAAACGAATTTTCTACAGGACTGTTAAATTTACAAGCCAAATAGAGGAATTCTCTACAAAACTGTGTCATTTTCAACCTGGAAATACTAATATTCAACAAAAAATGTAATATTTGATATTTAAAAAAAAATTAATATTGAATAAAAAACAGTGAAATATAACCAAAAAAGATGAATTTTCAACACAATACTTGAGTACTCAACTGAATCAAATGAATTTTTAAAAATAGAGTTGCATTTTTAACCAAAAAAATGATATTCTACTACAAAATATGAATTTTTAACAAAATTCATAAATTTTGAACCAAATAGTCGAATTTTCTACCAGCAAACACGAATTTTCAATAAATTACATAATTTTCCAACTAAAGATCTTAAACAATGTATTCGATGTTAGTTCAAATTTTATTTGATTAATTTAAACTAAATAGTTTAATTTGTAAACTAAAAAAAAAGAACTTATAACCAAAAATGGTGTAATTAAATTTTTATTGAGGAGAATTGATTTTCAGTAAAAAAATGAATTTTCTGTAAAAAAGTTTAATTTTGTACCAAATAGTTGAATTTTATGGCAAATTGTTTAATTTTTGAGCCGAAAATAAGAATTTTCTAAAAAAAACTGTTGAATTTTCAACCCGGAATTGTAAGTTTTTATCGAAAAAGGTAATTTATGGCGGGCAGTCGCATCTTTAACCAAAAAAGATGAAATTTCTATAGAAAGAGGTACATTTTCAAACCAAAAAGATTAACAAAATATGTAGTTGAATTTTAAATAAAAACAAAATTTGTTAGTCAAGAATGAAACAAAATTTCAATCAAATTGTTCAATTATCAAGCCAGAATAACGAATTATCAAGGAAACACTTGAATTTGAACCAAAAAGTATGACTTTTTAATATAATTGTTGAATTTTCAAAAAAAGTATTCAATTTTGAAGCAAATAATAAAATTTTTAAATAAAAAAGATGATTTCGTAACGAAAAATTTAATAGAAGACTTTTCAATCGATGAGAATGAACTTTTAACAAAAAATAGCTGGATTTTCTTATTGGATAAATAAATAGGAATTTCGATAATTTATAGACTGAAGAATAACATTTTAAATAAACATTGAAGTTCATTTTTAATACTTGAAAAATTTTATGACACTATTTTGACACTATTTTTTAAAATTTGTGACAATATTTACACTGTTTTTGATCCCTAACGTGGCCTGTCATTATCAAAGAAACATCTCGTTTAGAAGAAATCTAGCTACTGAAAAGTATTTTATTTATCAAGATTTAATTGATATTTTATTGATTACAGAATAAAGAGATTTCTAGGCATTTTTTGCAGACTAGCAATTATTTTATAGATTGCAATGAACATATTTTAATATTGTGAATAATTCTATAAGTTTTTTTTATTTCGTCTCCAGTAATATAGAATGTTAAAGTATACATTTTTTTGAGATATTCAACTTACAAATTACAAAAATTATTATCTGAAAATTTCGATGTTAATTCAGTTTCCATGGTCATATAACGGATTTTTCAAGGGTTTCATCACTAGAGTTTTGAGTGTACACCAGATTACAAAACATTACCAGATATTTCAAAAGGTTTCCAAATATTTCAAACATTTTCAAATATTTAAAAGGATTTTGAAGATTTTACAGAGATTCCATGGATTTCAAAGATTTCACAAAGATTTCGAACATTTTCAAAGATTTTAAAACTTTCGAAACATTTTAAAAGAGTAAACCAGATTAAAAATATTTTAATGATTTCAAATGAATACAAAAGATTTCACAAATATTTTAAAGATTTTATAAAAATTTCATAAAGATTTCAAAAGAATACACATTTTACAAAGATTTCAAGAATTTTAAAGATTTCAAGGATTTAAAATATTTTACAAAAATTTTAAAAGATTCCAAAATATTTCACAAAGATTTTAAGTACTTCAAGAGATTTCAACGATTTCACAAAGATGTCAAAGATTTCACAATGATTTCAAAGACGACTTATGTTCGCAAACAATGAATAATTTGTTTATTTATGGTTCTGCTTTCTTTGAAAATTGTTGGGCAATAAAAAATGAAATGGCTAATTTTTTACATCTACATAATAAACGGTTATTTCATTATTTGATGTAAAAACAGGAGACCTAGAAAATATTGTACCATTTTAATTGATAACATAAAAAATGTATCCGTTTTTAAAGAATTTATATTTTTTCCCGTTTTTTCAAGAAACTTTCCCTTCTCGTTTTTTTTTTCGCTTGAATGCAAATTGAGTTAATAGAGTACAATAAGAAAAGTCCAACTATTTTTATTTAAAGTTCATTCTTTTTGGTTAAAAATTGGACCATTTGGTTGAAAATTTAATTATTTTGTTAAAAATTCATATTTTTTGGTTGGAAATTTAACGGATTTGTTGAAAATTCGCCTCTTTTGAATATAATAAAACTATTTGATTGTTCATGTAACTGTTTGTTTAAAAATACATTATTTTTGTTTAAATTCAACTATTTGGTTAAAAATTCATATTTTTGGTTGAAAACGATCTATTTGTTAAAAATTGAATTTTTCAGGCTGATAATTTAACTTTCTTCTAAACAATTCTTCTACTTGGATTGAAATACAACTGTTTTTTAAATTATTTTGTTCAAGTAATCTTTTTTTGATAAACAATTAATCTTTTTTCTCGAACATTCATCGTTTGGATAGAAAATTCCTCCTTATGGATTGAAAATGCATTTTTGATGGTGGAAGATTAATCATTTTTTGTTGAAAATTCGTCTTTCTTATGTTAGTTGAAAGTTAAGTTTTTTGTTAAAAATTCAACTCTCTTCTAAAAAATTAGTCTTCTCGATTGAAAGTTCAAACTATTTGGTTGTAAATGCAAATATTTGGTTAAAAATTAATTTTTTTCAATTTAATTATTTGGTCGAAAATTTATCTGTTTTCTACTTCTTACTATATTTAAAAAAATGCCTCTTTCTTGGTTGAAAATTCAACTATTTGGTTAAAGGTTAACCTTTTTTGTTTGAAAATTCGACTTTGCTTGAAAGTTCTGAATTATTTGGCTGTAATTTTCAAGCAAACAGTGAAATTTTTAACCAAAAAAATGTGCTTTCTACAAAACAGTTGGATTTTCAGCTAAATAGTTGAATTTTCAACAAAATAATTAAATTTAGAACTAAATAAACAGTTTAAACAATGGATGCACTAATATTCTAAATTTTATTTGCATAATATTTAGTTTCTAAAGTTTTTAAACCAAATAGTTAAATTTTGAAACTAAAAAAGATCATTTTTAACCAAGTGGAGTAGTTAAATTTTGTACCAAATAGTTGAATTTTCTGATAAATAGTTAAATTTTCAGCGAGAAATATGAATTTTCAACTCAGAAGATTAATTTTCTACCAAAACAGATGAATTCTCAACAAAATACATAAATTTTAAACAAATAGTTGAATTTTCAAGCGAAAAGATTAATTTTCTACCTCAAAAGACGAATTTTTGAAGAAAAAAAGTTCAATTTACAGCCCAAGAATATGGATTTTCTACCAAAATAATTGTATTTTCGACTAAAAAAGAATAGTTTTGAACAAAATAACTGAATTTTTAACTGAAAAAGATCTATTTTCTAGCAAAAATGAAATAGTTACATTTTCAATTTGAAAAAAAAAATAATTTTCAACAGAAAAAAAACAATTTTCAACAGAATTGGTTGAATTTTTAACGAAAGAAATTAACTTGTAACTAAAATGATGAATTTTTGATTAAAAAAATTTGTTCAACCAAACAGTTAAATTTTTAACCGAAAAGATTATATTGCTACAAAAAAAAAAAGACAAAATTTCAACAAAATAGATAAATTTTCTACTAAAAAAAGAGAAATTTTTAACAAACAATAGAATATTTTAATTTTAAGTTAGAGAAATAAGTTCTTAACCAAAAAATAAATAAATTTTGAAAGCATTAGTTAAATTTTCAACCAGGCACATGAATTTTCAACCCAAAAGATTTAATGTCTATTAAAAAAAATAAAATATTGACAAAAAATTGAAAGGTTAAATTTTTATTAACAAAAAATAATTAAAAAAAAACAATCTTTTTGGTTGAAAACTCAACCAAAAAGATGTAATGTCTATTAAAAAAGATAAAATTTTGAAAAAAATTGAAAGGTTACATTTTTAGTGACAAAAAAATAATTAAAAAAAAACAACAACTAATTTTCAACCTAAGAAATGAAATTTCAACCAAAAAGCTTAATTTTCTACCACAAAATAATAATTTTGAATAAAATACGTGAATTCTCAACCAAATATTTTCATTTTTAATAGAATTTTCAAACAGAAAGGTTATATTGCTACCAAAAAAAGAATAGTTCAATTTTAAGTTGAGAAATAAGTTTTTAACCAAATAAAATAAATGTTCAACGAAATCGTTAAATTTCCGACTAAACAGATGAATTTTCAACCAAAAGGATTTAATGTCTGTGAACAAAAAAATTGTTGACGAAAAGTGGAGTAGTTTAATTTCCAGTTAAAACGATTAATTTTCAATAAAAAAAAAATAATTTTCAGCCAAAAATGAAATTTTAATTAAAAAGATTAATTTTCTACCAAAAAGAATAATTTTTAACAAAACACATGAATTTTCAACCGAAAAAATACAAACTCTCAACAAAATGGATGAATTTTCAACTGAAAAAAAAATCAACACAAAATAGATTAGTTTAATTTTTAGTTAGAGAAATAAATTTTTAAGCGAGTTAAATTAAATTTCGATGAAATAGTTAATCTTTCAAGCAAAAAAATGAATTTTCTACCAAGAAGATTGAATGTATGTGAAAAAAATTTACGACTAATGATTTAGTTAATAAGATTAATTTTCAATTTAAAAAACTAATTTTCAACCAAAGAAAAATAAATTTTCAATTAAAAAAAAAGTCAGAACATTTTTCTACTAAAAAACAAAGAATAATTTCCAACAAAATACATACATTTTTAACCAAATATTTTATTTTTTAATGGAATTTTTAACCTAATAGTTGAATTTGATACCAAAAAGGTGAATTAGTCATCAAGATGATTAATCTCCACCACAAATTTTCAAATAAAAAATTTAGTTTCAATAGAAAAAACTAATTTCCAACCAAAAAGATTAATTTTCTGCGAAAAAAGATGAATTTTCAACAAATCAAATAAATTTCCAACTAAATAGTTTAAACAATGAATATAATGTTAGTACAAATTTTATTTGATTAATTTTAAGTTTTTTTTTGTTTCTGAATTTTTTTTCTTCAAATTTGTGACACTACGCTATTTTTTTTTTATCTCTGAAGTTAGTCCAGTGCCTGAAATGTATAATATTTCCCCTTTTTCGTGAAAAATGATCCTATTTCCCCCTTTTTTGAGTTTTTTTTCTTGCCCTGTGATCCCTGAAATAATGAATGGATCTCTTTTTTTTGTTTGCAGAATGACGAAATTACAATGGGTGCTCGAGATGGATCGGCGCACGTACTTAGATGCCTCAAAGTATGGTACGATCTTCCATCGGACGTGTTTTTCATCGCCATTAATTTAATCGATCGCTTCCTGACCAAAATGAAGGCTAGACCAAAACACATGGCATGCATCAGCGTTTCATCGTTTCACATAGCCGCCGTCCAAATGGCTCAATCCCTCGATGCCGATCATCTCGTTTCCATCTCCCAGTGCAAGTGCACTGGGGGTGATTTGAAACGTATGTCGGATGTGATTCGAAACAAATTGGAATGGGCACCAGGAACTCAACCCATCACTGCACTCACTTTTCTGCGTCTCTACAACGTCATGTTTCACACGGTAGCATCTCAAATGGGTCTCGGAGAATTGTATGCCAGTGTCGTTTTGGTAAGACTTCTTCGTTCCTTCTACTTTAATTATCTTCAGTCCACAATCGGGGAGTTTAAATTCAAATTGGATAAAAGAAAAATTTATTTTGTAATGTGAATTGATCATCAAATTGTTTAGTTTATTCATAAAATAAAGCAAAAGTGTAGTTCTGAATTTCACAAAGATGGATATCATTATTGTCTACGGAAAGAACGTTTCTAGAAAAAAGTTCCCCAACATTTTGTTTTGTTCATTTGTTTATTTAAAAAAGAGTGCAAAAAAATGAAAAAGGTAAAATTTTTACCAATAAAGAAATAAATTTTCATCTAAAATGATGAGTCTTAAACCAAATAGTTAAATTTTCAACTAAAAAAGATAAATTATCAACAAAAAATGGAATAGTTACGTTTTCAGTCAGAAAAGTTTAAGTTTTAACAAAGAAAACGAATTTTCAACTCAAAAGATGAATTGACAACCAAGAAGATTAATTTTTCTACCAAATAGACGAATTTTTAACAAAATACATGCATTTTCAACCAAATAATTAAATTTTCAACTAAAAAAGATAAATTTTCAAACAAAAATGGAATAGTTACATATGGAGTAAATAAAATATATATTGTTTTATCAAAAAAGACGAACTTTTAACAAAATGCAAGAATTTTCAACTAAATAGTTATATTTTCAACCGAAAAAAATGATTTTTCAAGAAAATAGTTCAGTTTTCAACCCAAAAGTCCAATTTTTAACAAACTATATGAATTTTCAAAAAAATAGTAAAATTTTCAACTAGAGAAATGAATTAACTGAAATGCTGAATTTTAAACCAAATACTTGAATTTTCAAATAAAAAAGATAAATTTTCAAATAAAGAAGATAAATTTTCAAAAGAAAAGTCAACAAAATACTTAAATTTTCAATTCAAGTCAAAATGGATCGAATATTTCAATTTTCAGTTGAGAAAGAAATTCTTAGCCAAAAAACAATGATTTTACAACAAAAAAGGTAAATTTTCGACCAGAGATGAATTTTAAACTAAAATAAAGAATCTTCAACTACAAAAAATATTTTTTAACATAATTGTTAAATTTTCTACAAACTAAGATGGATTTTCAACAAATTACATTAATTTTCAGCCAGAAAAAAGAGTTGAATTTTCAAAAAAGATAAAAAAAATTATAAACCAAATTGTTGAATTTTCAAGCCAAAAAGACGAATTTTCTACAAAACAGTTTGATTTTTAATCCGAGAATATTAATTTTCAACTAAAAAGTTGATGGCCAAACAAGTAGTTGATTTTTAATGAAATAGATAGATTTTCCAGCAAAAAAATATATTTTTCAACAAAATACATGATTTTTTAATAAAATAGTCACGTTATCAACAAAATAGTTAAATATTCAAACAGATGCATCTTTAAGCAAAATAATGAATTATTAACAAAGTAGTTGAATTTTCAAACAGAAAAGTTTTTTATTCAACCTAAACTTTTTTTACAAGAGAAAAAAAAATTCAATCAAATTGTTGAATTTTCAAACCGAAAAAGTAAATTTTACACAAAGTTCAGTCAAGAATGAAAATAAATTTCAACCAAATTGATGAATTTTCCACACAAAAAAAGTTGAATTTTCAACAAAATAGTAAATTTTTTACCAAAATAGTTGAATTTTCAATCCAAAAGGACAATTTTGTAACAAAATAGTTCAATTTTCAAACAGAAAGAATTACTTTTTAAAAAAATTGTTGAATTTTTAGCAAAATAATTAAATTTTCAACCAAAAAATGAAATTCTTGACAAAGAAGATGAATTCTTAACGAAAAATGTAATAGTTGATATGTCGACCAAAAAATATTTTTATTTCAAGTAAAAACAGTTGAATTCAACTAAAAAATACGAATTTTCAACTAAAGTTCAATTTCTAACCTAAAAAAAAATTTCTACTAAAAGTGATGAATTTTTAAATCAAAAAGACAGATTTTTAACAAAATAGTTGAATTTTCAATAAAAAAGTTAATTTCCATCTAATTAGTTTAATTTTCTACCAGTTTGTTGAATTTTCAAGCCAAAAAGGCGAATTTTCAACAAAAAAGTTGAATTTTCACCCTAAACTTTTTTCGCGAGAAAAAAAAATCAATCAAATTGTGAAATTTTCAAATACGATTTTTTAACAAAACATTTGAATTTTCAACCAAACAGAATGAATTTTTAAGAAAATTGTTTAATTTTCAACAAAATAATGAAATTTTCAACCAAGTAATAAAATCGTTGACCAATAAGATGAATTCTCAACGAAAAATCTAATAGTTTATATAACAACCAAAAAATATTTGTATTTTAAAGAAAAAACGGTCGAATTCAATCAAATTGTTGAATTTTCAAACTCAAAAGACGAATTTTCAACAAAATAGTTGAATTTTCAACCTAAAACGATTTTTCAACCAAGAATAAAAAAAATGTCAACCAAATTGTTGAATTTTCAACGATTTGGTGGAAAGTTGAACTACTTTGTTAAAAATTATTTTGTTGTTGTTGTTGAAGATTAATTATTTTAGTTGAAAATTCAACTATTTATTCGTAAATTAACTTTTTTTTTGTTGTAAATTCATATTTTTGAGTTAAAAATTCAACTTGTTTGTAGAAAATTCCTTCTTTTGCTTGAAAATTTAACAGTTTGATAAAAAGTTAAACTATTTGGTTGAACATCTAACTATTTTGTTGGAAATTATTATTTTTTTTTTGTTAGAAATTAATTTTTTAGTTTGAAAATGTAGGTATTCCATTTTTCGTTGAAAAATTTTCCTTTATTAGTTAAAAATTCAACTATTTCGTAGAAGACTCATGTATTTTGTTGAAAATTCGTCCTTAAAGTTCAATTCAACTGGTTGAAAGTTTTTTTTTTTGCTTTGAAAATTAGTTTTAACTGAAAATTAGTTTTATCTGAGAATTTAACTATTCCATTGTTTGTTGAAAATTGATCTTTTTTAGTTTAAAATTCGTCTATTTCGTTGAAAAATCATCTTGATACAAAATGAACTTTCTTGTAGAAAATTCTTCTTTTCCGGTTTAAAAGTCAACTATTTTCTGAAATATGTGGACGCTCCCATTTATTTTATATAATTGAAATTTATAATTTTATCTCTTGATAGCTTTATCGGCGGTGGTTTTTATTATAGAAAATTTCACGTGACTGAGCGACTTTTTTTTTGTCACGTCAAGAAGCTCTATTTGTTTATTTGTGAATTATTGTCAGAGGTTTTTTTATTACTATTTTTTTATCCGTACCGTTGACGAAATGAGTTTTCTGACTATCTTATTTCTTTTCTATTAATTACTAATGATATGAATAATATTTACAGGAATCTGAGTTGCTTCTGAGATTGGAAATGATTGTCTGTGATGGAAATTGCGCGAACTTAAGACCATCTGAAATTTCTTTGGTGTTGCTCTGCACATATTTGGATGCTGCTGTCACTCGCCTAGATTCCAATGCAGACACTACCATGGCCAATTCCGTTCCTGGTCCTTCTTCTATGACAACACCACCAACACCTGCACATGAAATGCTTCGATTGGTTGAATTTGCAGCCGAATTACAAAAAATTACTAACGTGAGTATTACGATTAATTTAATTTTTATTATTTATTAATTCAGGGTGTCTAGCGTCCTGGAAATCCTTGAAAACCTTGAAAAGGCCTTGAATTTTTTTTATCTGGAAAAACCGTGAAAATTCCTTGAATTTTGCTCATTTTTGGCTGAAAATTAATTTTTTGTTTGTTTGAAAATTCATTTATTGGGTTCAAAATGGAACTATTTTATTGAGAATTCGTTTTTAGGTTGAAAATTAATTTTTTTAATAAAAAATTTAACTATTTCAGTTGAACTGCTTCGTTGAAACTGATTTTTTTGTTGTTAAAAAATTAATTTTTTGTCGAAAAATGTAACTTCTCCATTTTTGGCTGAAAACTTATTTTTTAAATAAAAAATTCAATTAGTTGCGTAAAAGTTGAACCACTTTCTTAAAAATTAATTATTTGTTTGAAGATTCATCTCTTAAGTTGAAAATTGTACTATTTTATTGAAAATTCTTTATTTTTTTATTTAGAATTAATTTTTAACCTGGAAATGTAACTTCCAGTTTTTGTTGAAAATTGATCTTTCTAGTTAAAAATTTGTCTTTATTGGTAGGAAACTAATCATTTTGGTTGAAATTCATATTTTTGGGTTGAAAATGCAACTTTTTTACAAAAAATTCGTCTTTGGCTTGAAAATTCAACAATTTGGATGAAATTTGTTTTCTGTATAGTCTGAAAAAGCTTTATTTCTTGGCAATTCGTTTTTTTGATTAAAAAATTTTTTTTTTTTAATTTATCATTTTAATTGAAACTTCATCTCTCTGCTTGAAAATGTGTCTTGTTTGGTTTAAAATTCAACTGTTTTGTTGAAAATTTGTCTGTTTGGACAGAAAGTTTGTCCTTTTAGATATAAAATTCACCTTTTTTGTTTAGAATTAAACTGTCTTTTAAAAATTCAATTATTTCGTTGAAAATGCAACTGTTTTTGGTTGAGATTAATCTTTTTTGTTTAAAATTCGATCATT
>JAABKJ010007623.1:0-11650 GCA_011634705.1 Andricus grossulariae
TCAGTGAACTAACTACATTCCGATCCGATACTCAGTTCACAATATAAAAGTTATTGAACATGTACTTGCACTAGTAAGTTTAAATAATTTTAATTTAAAATTTTGTAATTTGAACTTTTATTTTTTAACATATGATTTAATTATTGTAACATGGTGGCTAACCACCCGTCATAGATCCTTTCTCAGCTTTTAAGAATTAAAAATTAGACCGTGATTATGCATATGGCCGGCACAAGTTCAAATAAAAATATAAATTTTTTCGACTAAATTTTATGTAACCTGTCACTATTAATTAGGTTGGATTAGGTACCTGGAGTCATAAGGTAAAGAGGACCTGACGTACTACAACAATCTCGGAAATCGCAGAGTCCACTTTATTTAGAGAATCCGGCAGAGAAAAACACTGCCATCAACTCCAACCTCCCACACCACGCACTATGCCACCGGCACTACCTCTCTACCAACAAGTTTACGTCACACTTACGCATCCACGGTCACTACATTATCACGGGGCCCATTGGGATGTCGAGCAAGCCACTACATAATAATCCAAGTCTCAAGGGTTATTAAAATAACTACCAGACCATGCCAGGCTCAACACTTGTCAACACACGGAGGCAGCCATCTTACACCGACCAGCGTTCCACATACCGGAACGGTCGACCGAATTCCATCGTCCAAAGTCCCAGGAATTCAGCTTGGGAGGGCAGCACCGACTGAGCCGAGAATTGTGGCGCGAGCGGGAAGGAACTGGCGAGGCAGAGGAAGCAGGAGACATCAGTTTTGTGCGGGCCATCGACGAGTTAGAAGCATTTTGGAGAAATTTACGTTGCCATTAAATTTTCTTGGACGAGTCCACTTTTCGGTCAGTTTGACGCTATAGAACGAAGGACTCTGTGATTCCAGGATTGAGGTAGGCGTTACGATTCTTACTTTTCTCTAGATTTCTTCTATTATGGGATTTCGAGATTTATAGTGTTTACATTATGTGAATGAGAAATATGTGTCGAGAACAATAATGGCAAAAATGGATCTAAATTTCGCGGCTTACACCCTGTTGATTGTGGAAGCCCAATGAGCTTAAGAATTTAGTCGCTATGAAATTTGGCGCCCAACGTGGGGCCACAAAAGTTCTACAGATGGGACAAAATTTTTGTTGGAAAATTAAAATATTTTTTGAGTTGAGAAACTCGAACTTAAACGACCCAACCATGATTAACGATAGGTCAAGATTACCACAGCCATTTTGATTTTACCATGCCTTTAGAACTGAATATTTCCAGATTATGCAAACATATCAAGTATGTTTACTAATTGATTGCTATGTATTAGGCACCCTGGAGAATTTATTGTTGTTGGTTCCATTTATTGAACCTTGTTGATATTATGAAATATCCATTGATTTTTGTGGATTCAATTGTGTATGAAATTTTCTTTTTTTTTTGATTATGTGATAATTTACTGTATTTATATGTGACATGTGGTTAGGAATGTTTTATATTTTACCTATTCGTGAGGAATATTCAGGATTTCGGAAGTGAGTTCGGGGTTTCTTCTTTTGAATCTAAGATTGTTCGAGAACCTTATTTCGGAAATAATTCGGGCTATCAGCACGGAATTTTTATATCATTTGGAAATTTCTGTTGAAATTTCGTGAGCACCGTAGGAATTCGGTCTGGAAGTACGTAATTGTTCGGAATTTTCGAAATTTAAGAATTTCCGTGAGATTTTTGCGATTTTGGTGAGATTTCTGCGGGATTTTCGCGATTTCAAAATAAGTGTAGGGATTTTCATCTCACAATAATTTCAAAATGGATAACCCCACCCTTGAAGTAGATAGGTTGTGGGCGGAAACAACAGACTCAATAGTAAATTGAGCAAGTTCGTTGACTATAGAGGAACTAAGGGAAAATTTAGGGCATATTAGCCTATCCACTGATGCAGATGACTTGGCGATGAGGTTGGTGCCTAGTAAGGTTTCACTAACATTGCCGTCACATGCATCAGTCGTGGGTAAAGAGTGGGGAGCGGGACTTTTCCACCGAGATGGAGAAACTACGGGGTCGGCGTTACGTGACTACATCAAGCGCACTAGGTACACTAGATGCCCCTACGATGACATCACACACACAAAACCCCTTCTTGTCCACCGGGTTTGATACAGATCCGGTTACGAAATCTCTATTCACGCATACTACAAACGTCGGCAGCGTGACATTTGCACGACATTCGGAGATTGTCGTTACGTTTTCTGCATTCTCGCACGCGACCACTTTATATACCCCCGCCAATCGCTCGACCATGATCCCTTCGACATTTCTAGGCTTAGTCCAGTCCACTGGACCAAGGATGACAGCTCACGTCTAGGATTGCCATTTAGTTGGTGTTAGTGGTAATAACTTGCATTCCACGATTATCTCGAATGTCTCGGAGCCCCACTTCGAACCATTAGGAGGGAAAGATATCGAATCGAGTGCTAGTTATGCTACAGCTACCCTACTTAACATGAACCTGTTTTTTGATTCTTTCTCGCCAACTGATAATCCTTTTTGCTTGAATGATTTCCCACACGATCGTCTGAATAACCCATTTTTGACACAGGTGTTGCTCCTTAACCCAGCGAGCGGATATCTGACAGGCTTAGGTGAAAGGAGTAGGGGTGATATTCACTCGATTGTAAGAAAATGGAACATTAGCTATAATGGAAAGCGAGATAGTAGCGCGGAAGAATTCTTAACACAAGTTGAAGAATGCAGAAAAGGGAGTTTTTATCGGACGGGGATCTATTCAGAGCACTCCCGTTTTTATTAAAACCGCTTGCCCAACATTTGTATAAGTTCAACCAGGAAAAGTAGGATACATAGCGGCAATTTACCATCGCATTCGGGCGTAGGTAAGGAGGGTTAAATTTTCAGATGCGAGTTAGGGATGAAGGGCGCAAGAGGACACAGGGTCCAAATAAACCTGTTGCACATTATCTGCTAAACTTTCGCCTAACTTTTCAACATTATAATCCTCCGATGACGCGAAGGGAACAATTGCAGATGGCAATAAATAATTTGCATCGTAAGTATTTAGAGGTATTCTGGCGAAAGGTTTGAAACATCTAAACTAATAAGTAAAGCGTACGGATCACCTCCACCTACGCAAGATAGCGTTCTACTTGAATCTGCCTACCATAATAATGCCGGAAAGTCAGATGGGGTGGCTGCCACCGAAAATGAGCCTGCAAGCTCAAACAAACCAAACAACGGAGCGAGCGGAAATAATAAAAACAATAATAAGAAGTGAGGCGGTAGAGGCTGAGTAAAATCCAACAATTACAAAAACGAAAACTGATCAACTAACTCACCGAATAACCCTAATCCAAACAGCACTTCGAAAAACGCGTGTGCTGTACTAAGCCGTCCAGATGTACATACTTCGACGGTACCATATGTGTTTGGTACACCTCTTACTTTTAGCGCTTATTCGCCTTACCTAAATTACGACTTTTATCCCGGCTTTCCTCAGGCACAAATGATGCCCGCTAATTTCCGCTATCCTCCAGTGGGTACCCACGCTGTTCAAACGTCGAATTTCTCGACTGCTGCGGTGACCCCAAATGCGAGAAGTACGAAACCTCAAGCGCCAGCCCCCTTAGTGCGTTTGTTCATTACTGTTAGTGTCGATGGTCGGTCAATCACGGACTCTTTGATCCAGGCTCGTGCTGCACCTACATGGAAAAGCCGGCCTTTGGGAAATTTTTTAGTTTCCTTGTGAAATTAGCAGATCAACCACGTCCGTGTATTATATACCCTAACAGGGCGATCGAGGAAACTGCAGGACAAGCCATTTCACCTCTTAAGTTATTAGGTTGAAGCGAATTTTTGCAAATGCGCTTCGCACCTACGTTTGATTGTGAAGTTTTATTCGGTCACGCTTTTGCAGAATTATTCGATTTTGATGCTAGATTTAAGCCCCGTATTTGAAGAATAGGAAATGGTATCTGGCGAACACATCAAGGACAGGAAATAGGTTCAAAAGCAAACATACCGTCGGAAATATCGGATAATCGTGTGAAGATGGCTGATAATTTTTTGTCAAATGAAGCCGTGCAAGCCTGTGCAGGCATAAAGGAATTAAAGCCTTTTGAGGCTAAATACTTAGATGGTTTTCTTAGAAGAAAAATTCCTCCTATGCCAGCCAAGCTTTCTGCCACCTACGTGGTGGAACACCCAGTGTAATGAACAGACTTAGGGAAAGCAAGTGACAGGCCAGAGCCAAACGGTTAATCCTTATAAGGAAAGTAATTAGCAGGAAATTAAATTTTACAAGCGTTGAAAATGTATTTTATGCTAAAAGTAAACGGCAGCCCTAAAAGATCGCTCATTTTTAAAAGTTCAAGAATTATTAGTATTAATATTATTGTTATTTTATGTGAGGCGAAACATTAGAATATAAACAGTGGTTAAGTTAGATTAAGTATGGATTATAAACCTGTGTACAGGGAGCGGGGGCCCTCAAACCCGTAAAAGGAAAAAATTAAATATACATACATTAAATATGTATTTGCATTGAAATGTTTAAATAATTTTATCATGAAATTTGTTTATTCTAACATTTATTTCCTCAAATATAAGTTATCAATAAACTTTCACATTAATTCAGAAAATAAAAATTTTAATAAAAAAATAACAGCGTATAAAAATACATTGCTGAATAATTAAAACATATGAACATTTAATTTTGAAAATTGAATTTAAATACTCATGTCACGGCCACTGTTTCCAAATCAGTGGATCAAAAAACATCGCTTAATCATTAAAACATTATTACCTATTAGTTTTAAAATGATATTCCGATCCGATATTCAGTTAACATAATAAAAATCTTTAAATAATTATTTGCATTAAAACGTTTAAATAATTTAGAATAATCACAGCATACGAAAATGAATCGCTAAATAATTCAAACATATCTACATATAATGTTGACAATTGAATTCAGATACATACCTCTCTTTTTCTGTGTATATCTCAGCCAGGGCCACCGAGAGGGGAAATTGTTTTATTTTTGAACTCCAGCAATTCAGTTACACTTAATGAGTTTTTTTTAGTTTTAATTCCAAATTATTTCAAGATTCACCAAAAAACAATTGCAATCATTTGATTAAGAATTGCATGCTTTTTACTTGTCTCCAGAAGAGACAAGTCAAGGATAGCAGATATATTATGAATTCTTTCGTCAGCTAGTTTGTACGAGATCAGCGATGCAGAATTCAGTTTTAGGTGTGCATTCGTCATGAAAAGTCACACCGAGTCCTTCGATACCTCATGAAGACACTGTCTAGTGTCCGCTCTTGCAATCTTACTCTCTTACAAAGAGCTTTAAATCTTCGTCTCATGAAGATACAGCTCACGCTATCGGGGATAACGTCGACAGTCTTAATATCTTAGAAAGAGCTTACAATGATAGTGCCAGTAATAATTTAACTGCTCCTTCTTCCCCGCGACTCTTATCTTTATTATCTCTATGAAAGTAAGCCACAGTTTTATCCAATAGAACGTATAGGTGGTGAGCCACCAGCCTCTGTTTTGAAGAAGCCGTGGAGGAGTCAACTAAGGTTTAAACTTGGAAACCTGGCGGCGATACACCGATTTAAATGAAACCTTTTTCCTTGTTTTTCTGTAGATGTTTAACAAAAAGGTTGAAGAAAGGCCTCTTCGCTAATTGTTATTTATTTGTTAAAAAAAAAATAATTCCAGAGAATCGATTTTAAAGTTACACAACTTGAACAAATAAATACCTAAAGCCACTAAAATAGTGTGTATTTGTATATTGTGGTCGCTGATTTCAAATTGGGGAGTAAAAAAGTTAAAAATGGCTACCAAACTTTTTTTGACAATTATTCAAAAAAAGTCTGAAAATGAATTATTAATATTTGCCATACATATTCTTTAAGGCATTCTTAGATAACATGAAATAAGTTGAAGTCGAAAGGACGAATGAAAACACCCTTAAATCGACCAAAATACCCCCAAAAATTGGTTTTTGGCGTGTAATTTGGAAACGGTACATCGGAAAAATTATTTCTTAGAGACAAATAATTTTTACAATTTACAATAAAAATGAGGGCACGAAATTTTCCTCTGCGGGTCATACTTTCTGATGCAAACCCTCTGGAGCCAGAAACACCCAGAGCTTCAGTACGTTTCGCATCAATCTTTGCGATATCAATACGCATACCTCTTTAAACAAGGTGCAGACGAAGATGTGGAAGCGACATTAGGACCAACCGCAAAAAGCAGATACTTTCTGAGAGATGATAGCAATTTCAGGACAAGGAGTAACATTGAAATAGATTCCTGCTAAGCCCCATGATCTGGCCAAAACAGATGGCTCCCTTCAGGAGGATATCTCGGAGGAATCCGTCCTCTGGACAATCAGTTGTTTAGTTTATGGTGCTGCGAAAGCATTGGCTCATTCAAATCGAAGGCTAAAACCGACGATGGATGAACAGACCAAAATACGTCTCGTATTCAGTGTGTGATTGACTACATAACATCTGGTAGGCAGGATCACATGGTATCAAGAACTTCTGGTCGAAGAAGTTTACTTCTAGACACCATCATTTGGCGCGCATACTCACCTCATATTTAAATACGGAAACGGCCATTCCACAATAACTGGTATTAGGACACACTCTACTCCTACCGGAAAAAGGCAACTTGTCCAACCCAGAGAATTACAGGCCAATAACTTGTTTGACTACACTGCATAAGATCTTTACAGCTATCCTGAACAACAGGATTGTCCGGAGAATTGAGCCTGAGTAGCGAGAGATGTACGAACAACGTGACTCGAGAAAAGGTGTAGCAGGATTTCTAGAGAACCCGCTAATTGACAGGTGCGTCTGTAAAGACGCTGCAACCCATCAGCGCGTCCTGCCAGTGGCCTGGATTGACTACCGAACAGCTTTCGATTCAACATCTCATAGACTTATCACCTGTCTGTTGGAAAGCTTGAATAAGCATCTTTACATAGTGAGATGCACAGAGAGATTAATGTCCCTTTGGAAAACTAGATTCGCTATCTCCACTGAAAATTATCGTGTGACAACGAAGAACGTCACCTTCCAGAATGGTGCCTTTCAGGATAATACCATGAGCCCTTTGCTTTTTTGCATCACACTTCTGCCTCTATATCTCGCACTACGAAATTCTTCTGGATACCTCTGTGGCGACACTAACCAGTGCGAGCATAAGGTCAGTCATGTATTTTATATGAATGAACTGAAGATAAATGCCTCTGGTAGAAGCAAACTTCAAAATGCTATAAATATCGTCTAAAAGTACACAAGAGAGATTGGGATGGAATTTTGATTAGATAAATGTGCCGAAATAAATCTCAGGAAAGGAAAGATGACTGGCGTTGCCAAGGAACATGAGCTTGTGTATATAAGTTTTATTAGACATCTTAACACAGGAGAGATCTATGCGTACCTGAGCGTGCCTCAAAGCCGTATTCAGTACGTAACATCAGATTAAGAGTCTCTCCGAAGCAGATACAAGCATCTTCTTCAGCAGATTTGGTCTTCAAATCTGTCGGCGTTGAAAAAGATATCAGCGACTAATACGCTTGCCGTCCCCGTTCTACTCTACTCGTTTGGGATGGTTTACTGGACAAAGACTGAGCCTACGGCCCTTGATATCGCCACACGTAAGATTATGCATATGCATAAAAACTTACATAACAATTCGTCTGTTCCACGATTACACATCTCATGCCGTCAACGCGGACGCAGGATTCTTAATCTCCAATGTCTTTATAACCGAATTGTTCTAAGCATAGCTTACATCGTTGCGAATGGAAAAGACCCTCTCCTAAGAATGGTCAGGAATCACGAGATGAGTGGCGAAGGAACGTTCCTTTTCAAAGCCGCGGAGCAGGCGGCTGAGACCCTTGGCCTGTATTTTGAATCCTGAAGTGAGGAAACTGCATTACTCCATCTAGATGTTTTTCTCCTGAAATCCGAAGTGAATGAAGCAGAAGTTGAAAAAATTCATCAAGCAGAAACTCGTCATTCTTGAGTCACTTCGTGTTCTCAAGGCACACGAGGGTTTGGCTTGCCTGTCGTCCTCATTTCATCATGCCACCCACCTCACGGTCGTGAGACATGGCTGTAAGTGTGATTTAGCGCAGTTCTATTAGGATCTGATGTAATTTTTTAGATGACAGTTGCTGCCAGTGAGACGCTGCAGTGGTTGTTTTTCAGAAAATTTTTTTTCATTGTATATATATAATTAAAAAATAAGGTTCAACAACCACCGCAGGGTCGCACTGGGAGCGACTGCACTAAAAATGACACAAGCTCCCAGTAGGATAGCGGTCAATCACACTCATGACCACGTCTCTCAACCGTAAAATTTGTGGTAACAGGAGAAGGGAAAATCACAACGACAGGCCGGCGAAACCCTCGTGTGTTTTGAGGACACGAAGCGACCCAAGGATGATATCTTTCTGCATCGATCTCGCAAGTCCCGTGGCATATTTTTGGCACGCGGGTATGCCTTTAAGGTTACGAACCAGTAATATTTTCGCAACTCCGAAAGCAACTGTCACAAGGACAATTACTTGAACCGAATATTTTGGGTACAGTCTTTGCAGCTCCCTTCTAAGTTCTCGATACCTCTAATCTTTCTTCTTCTTCTTGGCAGTGATGTTGTATTCGAATGGAGCCGAGAATTCGACCACGAATATAGTTCCTTTCTCGAAGGCTTGGAGAATAATGTCAGGCCTCGAGTGTGCAACGAAGACTGCTGTCCGAAAATCGTAGTTCCATAAAATTCGCCACTTCTCGTTCTGGACAATTGACTCTATATCCCTTGGAGCGTTCGGCAAAGCGGAGTCGCGGCCAACACCGTAAGAGCGACAAAAATGGTAATGAAGCACTCTTAGGGCCGCATTATGTCTGTAGATATAAGTCGTTTCTGCGTGGGTGTGACACCCCGATAGTATGTGTTCTAGTTACTCAGCGTGTGCATGACACGCTCTGCACCTATTGCTGGGAACTTCTTGACATAAAACGCGGTCACGATATGCTAAGGTGGAAATGACACCGTCCTGACATGCGAAAATAAAATACTCTCTACCTGAATTCCTTGATGGAATTTTTGGACTTCTGCTTTCTTCACTTCGGCTTTGAGAAATGACGCATCTAGATGAAGTAACGCAGTTTCCTCACTTCTGATATTAAAATTCAGGCCAAGGGTCTCGGCCGCTTGCTCAGCGGCTTTATGAAGGAATGCTTCTTCACGAATCATCTCGTGGTTCTTGACCATTTTCAGGAGAGGATCTCTGCCAATGGCAACGATATGAGCTGTACTAAGAACAATTGGTCATGGAGACACTGGAGATCTAGAAGGCCGCGTCCGCCTTGACGGCGTGAAAATGTACAATAGCGGAACTGACGAATTGATATGCAAGCTTTTATGCGTATGCATGATCTTACGTGTGGTGACATCAAGGGCCTTGAGTTCGTTCTTCGTCCAGTGAACCACCCCAAAGGAGTAGAGTACAACCGGGACGGCAAGCATGTTAGTTGCAGATTCCTTGTTCAACGCCGACAGCTTGGAAGACCAAATCTGTCGCAGAAGATGCTTGTAACCGTTCCGGAGAGACTCCTCTACTAATGTTTCTTCCTGAATGCGGCTTTGGGACACGCCCGGGTATGTATAGGTCTCTACAGTGTTAAGATGTCTAATAACACTCATATCCACAAGCTCAGGGTACTTGAGAACGCCAAAAATCTTTCCCTTCTTCAGATGAATTTTGGCACATTTATCCAATCCCAAGTCCATCTTAATCTCTCCTGTGTATTTCTTGACGATATTTACGGCAATTTGAAGTTTGCTTTTACCAAAGGCATAGATCCTTAGGTCATCCGTATGAAATGCATTAGTTACCTTATGCTTGCGCTGGTTAGTGTCGCCACAGAGGTATCCAGAAGAATTTCGTTATGCGAGAGATAGAAGCAGAAGTTTGGTGCAAAAAAGCAAAGGGCTCATGGTATCAATCTATCTATCCATCTCACTATATAAGGATGCTCTGTCAAGCTTTCCAACAGACAGATGATAAGTCTATGAGAGGCTGAATCGAAAGCTTGCCGGTAGTCAATCCAGACCATTGACAGGACGCGTTTATGGGCTGCAGCGTCTTTAGAGGCACACCTGTCAATTAGCAGGTTCTCTCGACAGCCTGATACAACTTCTTGTGCCACGTTGTTCGTACATCTCACGTCAAACAGGCTCAATGGATGGAACAGGCGAGATGGATGAGCGAGAAACTTTTCATTTTGCCTGATCTATCTCTCCCTCTTCTGTATTCTCCTCCTTGCGTCAGATAACAGCCGCATTTTTTCAGCAATATGCTGCTTGATTGTCAGCAGCTTTAACTTGTTCAGTGTGTGATTCAAGATCCTCAGTTCTCTGGCGAAATTTTGAACACTTTCCGTGAACGGTTTACCAGATGTTATGTAGTCAATCACACATTGAACAGAGAACGCATTCTATCTTGTCCATCCAATCTTGTTGTTTAGTTGATGCAAGCGTCTTTTGTGTTTTGGTCCATTGTCGGTTTGAGCCTTTGATTTGAATCAGCCAAAGCTCTTGATCAAGCAGCGGTTGGGGAAGCGCTCCGCGTACATATCCATTTTTCCAGATGTAAGCATGTTGAGTTTGCAACGATTGAATCGAAACGTGCTGAAGCTCTGGGTGTTTCTGGCACCCCAGAGTATGCATACGCGCTATAAAGCTTCGGTAAACAGGAATAATGCTCCCATCGTAGCAGTCTAGCAAGTCATCCTTGAGTTTATTCATCCACTGAATGTGGGCGTTTTACCGGTTCGTCGTTATGTGTCCACCTACATTTTTTTCAGCACCCCGAACTCTAGGATGATCGGCAGCATGTAGAGCACCGCGTGGAAGGATAAGGCTGCATACTCTGAGAGGTCGTCAGGTATCCCAGATTCACCGTTTAAGATACCTCACTCAGGTGCCATTCAGCTTTCGGCACGGTTCTTACAACTCCGCTCAGGGGTTATTCCTTCAAGACCACCCCTACACAATTTTCCGCCACTGCTTATTAATTATTGTAAACATATTCAGCAGAAGCCCTTGGTACAGGGACCCTCTATCCGCTGCCCGAGGACGCGTTCGGTGGCGTTGTTATAAGCCCTTCAGTTCTATTCCACAGAAATCGAAACCGAATACCAAAAAGAAAGAAGTTAAAAAATTCCATCCAGAGCTACTCGACGTGGAAATGCGAGGAAATTTCCACAGGAATGTAAAAAAACAGTCCTTGTCGAATGAGCAAACTTTTTCTTTCCTCAGATCTTCAGGGGTTAATTCAGATACAGAAGGTTTTATTTTCGCATGCCAAGATGGTGTCGTTTCCACCTCAGCATACCGTGACCGCATTTTGTGTCAAGAAGTTCCCAGCGATAGTTGCAGAGCGTGTTATGCACACGCCGAGTACCTAGAACACATACTATCGGGGTGTCCTCCCCAGACAGGAACGACGTATATCTACAAACACAATGCGGCCCTAAGAGTGCTTTATTACCATCTTTGTCGCTCTTACGGTGTTGGCCGCGACCCTGCCCTGCCGA
>JAABKJ010007624.1:0-11650 GCA_011634705.1 Andricus grossulariae
ATTTACAGTATCGATTCAACAGGCCAAATTACCAACCAAATATTATATCAGATATTTACGATGGTACTTTATATCAAACGTGGACTGATAATGGTTTTTTGTCTGATACCCGCAACATTTCTTTTTCTTGGTACACAGACGGTGTTCCAGTGTTCAATTCGTCTAAGATTAGTGTTTGGCCCATTTATTTAACTATTAACGAGTTACCTTTTGAAATGAGAAAAAAAAGAGCAAATACTTTGCTTGCTGGTTTGTGGAATGGCGATAGTAAACCAAATATGAATAGGTTTTTTAATAGTCTTCGTCCGGATTTGGAAAAACTCTCAAACGGTGTTAAGATATTTGTACCAAGCATTAATGAAATTATAAAAGTAAGAGAAGTTCTTTTTTCAGGAACTTGCGATACACCTGCAAGATGTGGTGCTTAAATTTCATAAGTTTCAATGGAAAATACCGTTGCTCATTTTGCACATACCTACTGACGTGTACGTACGTGAGGGTTCATACGAGTGTAGTCCTTCATATCTGCGTATAATAAATTTTAAACAGTTATAATTATTCAAACCTGGTGAAATAGAGCATTATAACATTTTCAAAGTTAGTTTGAAAATATTTTAAATATTATTTTAATGAAATTATTCATTCCAAATTATTATAAATATATGAATATCTCTTTTTGTCCGACCCCCCTTGAAAACCCGCCGTTGCATGCACGTAAAGCAGGCGTAATGTGGTCGCATCCAGCCCAGTGACGTTCGCACATGTGCGCTCCGCCGCCGGGCTGACACGAAACTTTACGCCCGCTACATGAAACTTTACGCCCGCTATATAAAACTTCACGCCCGCTACACATACACGTACAGTATAGTGTGTTTCAAGAGCATACAGCTATTTTGACTCGTAAAAATAGCCTTCTTTACACCCCCGACACACAATGTACTATTTTGAATTTACTTTTTAATACTTTTATATTGTAAAGCTTCTTTGAGTCTCAGTGGGTATGGAGACGTGATGTCTTCAGGATGTCCTAACGACGACTAACTACTGTGCCTACTTGGTAGGTATTCATTTTTTTGAAGTTACTTATCTATATTTGATTTCACAAAATCGTTTGTTTATTTTATGTATTTTCTTATGACATAACAAAAAGTTACTTTGAAGAAATTTTTTTGAATAACTTTGATCAAAGTTTCTCTGTTGTTAATGTGATGAAGTATAAAGATGGGTTACATATTTGCCTTAGTCATTGGTTTGTGAAATATCAAGGTTTATTTATTTTGGTGGTACACATTTTTCTTCTTCAAATTTTCTTAGTCTCACCCCCCAGATTTGTTCGAATGTCAAAAAAAATGGGCATGTATTTTTTTCAATTTCAAAATCGATTGATTTTCAGGGGTTGTTCAAAGCCCATAAAGTTTCACGTGTGTTTCCTCTAAAAAAAGGCCTTTTTGGAAATTTGTGATAAAATCGTCAATATTAAATTATCTTACTGCATCTGGCATGATTTTCTTGGAAATCATTTGCAGAATACTTTTCAAATTAAATCCCTATAAGTAATTTGTATAAGGTCTCGAAAAAACTACATAAGTGCAAAAATCAGGTATTATGTCCCGCGTGAAAAAAAGTTTCCTGGCTCAAGCGTGGGTCAAAAATAGGTCAAAAATGTTTAAAGGTCGATGAATTCCAGAGATTAACTTGCATAAAAACAAATAAAACCTTACTTATTCTTTCTATTCATCGTTTCACATAAATTCGCCTAGTTTTAAGTGCTTTTCCGAACCAAAATTCATAATTGGTTCTACATATCAAAACTGTACGCATCACTCGAAAGGTAAGTTTCAGAAATCTATTAAAATTGGTTGAAATCGATATTTCCTAATTTTATAATATTTTGCAGCCTGAAGCCCGATTGTTAGATAATAAATTTTCTTAGACTATAGCCAGAAAACTCTTAATTCTAAAGAATGAATTGGAGAAACAGTTTGGACATGTGCAAAATTTTGAAAATCACGTGAGCCTGAGGCCGACGCGAAAACGCGAAAAACTAGGCCTACCCTACCCAATGTCACTTTACACACACTCACTTACGACGAATTCATAGAACTCAAGGAATTCATAGATCTCCATGAATTTTTAGTATTCGAGGAATCCATGGAATTCGCAAAATTCATCGAATTGAAGGAATTCGCAGAATTCGAAGAATCCCTGTCATTCAAAAAATACATCAAATTGAAGGAATGCAGAGAATTAAAGGAATTCAGAGAATTCAAGGAATATAGAAAATTCAAGGAATTTAGAGAATTCCAGCAATTCAGAGAATTCAAGCAATTCAGTGAATTTCAGGAATTCAGTGAATTTCAGGAATTCAGAGAATTCAAGAGATTCAGAGAATTCAAGGGATTCAGATAATTCAAGGCATTTAGCAAATGCAAGGCATTCAGTGAATGTAAGGAATTCTCTGAATTCCTTGGATTCTCTAAATTTTTTGAATTCTCTAAATTCCTTGAATTCTCTGAATTCCTTCAATTCTCTAAATTCCATAAATTCTCTAAATTCCTTGAATTTTGCTGAATGCCTTGAATTTACTGAGTGCCTCGAATTCTCTGATTCTCTTGAATTCTCTAAATCCCTTGCATTCTCTGAATCGCTTGAATTATCTGAATTTTCTGAATTATCTGAATTCCTTAAATACTCTGAAATCAAGGAATTCTCTAAATTCCTCAAACTGTCTGAATTCGTTGAATTCTCTGAATTGCTTGAATCATCTGAATTCCTTGATTTATCTGAATTTCTTGCATTCTCTGAATTTCTCTGAATTCCTTGAATTCTTTGAATTTCTTGAATTTACTGCGTACCTCTAATTTGCTGAATGCCTTGAATTCTCTGAATTCCTCGAATTCTCTGATTCCCTTGAATTCTCTGAATCCATTGCATTCTCTGAATCCCTTCAATTATCTTAATTTATTTGAATTCTCTGAATTCCTTAAATTCTTAAAATTCTAAGAATCATCTAAATTCCTCAAACTCTTTGAATTCGTTGAATTCTCTGAATTGCTTGAATAATCTGAATTCCTTGATTTATCTGAATTCCTTAAATTCTCTGAATTCTCTGAATTCCTTGAATTCGTTGAGTTCTCTGAATTCCCTAAATTCCTTCAATTCGTGGAATTCCTTGATTTCTCTGTATTTCTTGTATTTTTTTAATTCCTTCAATTCTCTGTGTTCCTTGAATTCTTTGAATTCTTTGAATTGCTTGAATCATCTGAATTCCTTGATTTATCTGAATTCCTTGCATTCTCTGAATTTCTCTGAATTCCTTGAATTCTTCGATTTTCTTGAATTTACTGCGTACCTTTAATTTGCTGAATGCCTTGCATTCTCTGAATTTCTCTGAATTCCTTGAATTCTTTGAATTTCTTAAATTTACTGCGTACCTTTAATTTGCTGAATGCCTTGAATTCTCTGAATTCCTCGAATTCTCTGATTCCTTTGAATTCTCTGAATCCATTGCATTCTCTGAATCCCTTCAATTATCTTAATTTATTTAAATTCTCTGAATTCCTTAAATTCTCCGAATTCTAAGAATCCTCTAAATTCCTCAAACTCTTCGACTTCGTTGAATTCTCTGAATTCCTTCATTTCTTTGAATGCTTGAATTTTTTTAATTCCTTCAATTCTCTACATTCCTTGAATTCTCCGAATTTCTTGAATTCTCTGAATTCCTTTAATTCTCTAAATTCATTGAATTCTCCGAATACCTTGAATTCTCTGAATTCCTTGAGTTTTCTGAATTCCTTAAATTTGTATATAATATAATAATTTGGTATGAATATTTTCATAGATATAATCTTTGAAATATTTAAAAACGAACTTTAAAAAAGTTAGTAGGCCCCATTCCACCAGGATTGAATACTTTTAACTGCTAAAAATTTATGATACGTAGTTATAAAAGACCACCCTCGTATAAACACTTACGTAAGGACATAAACGTGCACAGTTGGTCAAGTGGCATCTGTGGACGTACACAGTTAGGCAAGTGATATCTGTGCGCGTGCTAAGTTGAGCAAGTGACATGTGTGCACGTGCACAGTTAGGATAGTGGCATCTGTGCATGTGCACAGTTAGGAATATGACACCTGTGCACGTATAAGTCCACATGAGCCTATCTGTGCACGTTGAAATTTCGACGTGCACAGTTGTCCACCTACCAACTGAGCACGTGCACAGTTGTCCAAGTGACAACTGTGCACGTCTAATTTTCGACGTGCACAGTTGTCACTTGAAAGACTGTGCACTTGCACAGATGGTGCTTGGACAACTGTGCACGTCAAAATTTCAACGTGCACAGTTGTCACTTGGACAACTGTACAGGTGCACAGATAGTACTTGGACAACTGTACACGTCGAAATTTTGACGTGCACAGATGGGCTCCTGTGGACATGGACGTGCACAGTTGGGCACGTGGAAAGTTGCTACGTGCACTGTTATCCGTCACCCCCAGTCTTTCGCGCAGTCCCTTGCAATCTCTGGTTGTCCCACTCGCAATATCTTGCGTCCCTTATCGTCTCGGACGCCAATTCGTTTTCGCGCATACGCAGAGTGGAAAAAATGAGAAGCTGATAAGCAGATTATACAGGCTATTACCGCGATCGCTATGAACTTAAATAGCCAGGTTCAATCGATTAAAAGTGGTATCGAAATTCTAAATTATGATTTAAAAAAAAATACGAGCGATTACGAAGGATTGTACGTCGACCTGAAAGTGGGCGCAATGCTTTGGAATCTAACGCAGTCTTTCGTGTCATTCTCGCAGTCCCCGCCATCTCTAGCAATCTCATTGGCAGATTTTAGAGTGCATATCCCCTCGCACCAGGCTGAAGAATTTTTTGGGATATTATGATTTGATTCCTTTTCTATCTGTTATTTCAAGGAATTACAGTACTTCTGGGACACCCTATATATTAGTTTGCCAAACCTCGAAATGGGCGGTTATAGTGGAAACTATAAACCAGGTTTCTTTAAGACGTAAAATATTGGAAAAATGGCGACACCAGCTTTAAAAACACGTGTAACCAAGTCTTGTTTTGTTGAAACTGACTCTTATCAAATATAAATATTTCAGAAGGACAAGTCTGGTACCTCTGATCTGAGATAAAACGACAATAGTATGGATTATACAAGCTACTGAAGCAGTATAATATTCATCAGTTACATTCTTAATTAAATTCCTAATTAATACATTAACCAGTTTGTCCTCTATATAATCAGAAAATATGAGGATTGTCTGTACTCTGCTCTTATCCTTGACCGTTATCCTGAATTCTATTGGTGAATATAATAATATAAGATTTCTACAATATAGCTAGATTTTTTTAAGCCTTAGGCAAATCAGAATTTTTGATCGGTATAGCTGTTAGACAGAAAATCTGTTTTCAGCAAAACCAAATTTTTCTGGTATTAAGAAATTATGAATAAGTTCACGTTTTTTAATGCGATTTAGAATATTTTTTTCGAAGACTTTACTCAATGTGCGTAATAGACTTATTGGTCTGTAGCTTTGCGGAAAGAGTTTATCTTTACCTACTTTGTGTATAGGCTTTTTTAGGTAAAGGTTTTAGAATAATATTCTGAATATTATCTGAGCCCAGTGCTTTTTTAGGCTTTGTTTCCACGATATCCTTTCTTATCTCTGTTGGAGAAGCTAACACAACGTTTTTCACATCTGTGACTTTTTCTTTCATCTTACTACAGCACTTTTCAGCGATCTCTTGATCTAAGTCATGACCCATATTTTTCGTCAAGTAATAAACATTCTCGAAGTTATTTGCTGTTTGCTCAACCTTAGTCTCATTACTGATTGCAAGTCTATTAAGGCCATGCAAGATAGGTATTGTATTATAATTTCTTTTAGTGAAACAATTGGGCATTTTCCATAAAGATTTATCTCCAATTTTTAAGTTATCTAATCTACTATATCAGTTCTCATTATTGAACTGAGCCACTTTCTTATTTATGGTGTTTGTAGGTTTATTTTAAATTTTTCTCATCTCCTTGCTTTTGTTCTCTGTCCCACTTTTCTTAAGCTTAGTCTTATATTCATAAGTTCTTTGATATTATCTGATACATATTTTGTATTTTGTTGAAAAATAAAATTAGGGATTGAGAGATCAATAGCATTTTGGATATTATCGACGAGATCTCTGACAGCATTATCTCAATTTCCTCTAGGAGCAATACCCCTACTCAGTCTTAGATTCTTATTGATGTATTTATTAAATGTATCCCAATTTGCTTTTTTATAATTAGAAAATATTTGTGCTCTACTGTCAAATGTTGGAAATCAGATGAAGTAATGAGGACTGGAATATGATCAGAGTTTAATTCATCTATTACATCAATCATTAGATTCCACTTGATATTTTTAGTAATTCCAATGTCAAATGTGCTAGGAAGTGCATCATTATATGGATATAGAGTATAAACATACGGATGAATAAAATTAAGCAGGTGCTTGAACGGATATTTATATTAGACTGCCATTTGAATCATTTGCTCTACAATTCCATATAGTGATTTCAGCATTTGAATCGCCATACATCAGCACTTTATTTGAGAGTTTGAATATACTATTCAGATTATTAATATCCAGCTTATGCTGAGGAGCTTTATACACTGATAAAATAGCAGTATGATCTTCTAACATAATACCAACAACCTCTAGCCTTTGTTTGCATTAAAACCTCATGATACTTGATATCATTTTTAACCGAAATCATGACACCTCCTCCAGTCCCCCCTGTATTTATATATTTTCTAATAGACGTGAATCCTTGCATAATAACATTTTTCTTTGAATTTAATTTGGTTTCATTTATGAGCGTGATATTCGCGCTACGACAATTATATTAAAATTTTTGTGAGAATGTGGACTAACTTGAGCGCGGATAGAGTTATGAGCACGGCTGTTTCTGAACTTCTAAATTATTTTTTATAAGCTTAAATTGTCTTCGCGATATTCTGAAAATCTTATTCTAAACGCAAGTATTTCTCACTAATAATGTATCCAGGAGCTTTATTTTTAGGCTTTAATTTCACTCTGTTCGCTTTCACTTGTTTAAACTAAGAATCATTTTAATTCATCTAAGTGCTATATTGAATCTGAAATTCCGCTTAGTTTGCCTAGCCTTTTAATTTACTGTTATTTGTAAGAGTGAGCTTAGGACTCACCGAGAGATTATTTGCAAGAATTCAAGATTGTGATCAAATTCTAACTTGTGTGACAAATTCTTCTATTTTAATTTTATCAAAAAATTCACACTTCAGATGTCAAGCGGACTAATTTCCAGGTCTTAGCCCTGCCTGAGAAGTCCGTTTTGATTAGCTCTGGCAAGACACAAGTCAACCGTTTCCACCGTGAATCAGGGTGAGTCAGAATTCGAATATTGTGAAAGGAGCCAATATTCCATTGAATGAATAAAAATTTGGAGAGTAAAAAAAATCTGAGATTGTTAATCTCCTGGACATCGTGTTCTGAGTTGATTCGCAAGACTGTTTGCGTCTCGGCAAGCGCTTGGTTACTGTTTGTTGTGACTGTTTCGATCGCATGGTACCATGTACCATGTTTTCCACTCGCCTTACTGACCTATATCTCTGAACTTGAATTTTGTGTTATCTCTCCATTTCTTATCGCTGTAACTTTTTTTCTCCTTGTGCACAGCCGATGACGCGAATTTATCGATTTTTCGCTAATCAGCTGACTTATATTTTCTCTATACTTGCGTGCTTGTATGGGCTGGCGCGGTGATGGTTTTTGACACTAGAAATTGGTATTTTTAGTGAAAAATCATTAGATTTCAAAGACGATTCAAAATTTTGTTCAATTTTAGGTTTAAAGCTAGTGATTTTAACCTGAAATATCGATATAGGTTTCAAAGAGAATCTATAATTTTGGAACAATTCAACGTTTTGGTAACGTTTTCCAACGGAAATCGGTTATTTGAAAAAAATGAATGAACTTTCGGAACAATTTAAGGTTATGTTAAGGATTTTTATCGGAAAGATATTTAAAGATTTTCATTAATCTTTAGATTTATACCAGACATTGACATTTGTTGTCCAAAATGCAACAGTTTGATTGTCTGTATATTGTATAAGAATATTATACAATAATTGTGAATTTCTTTGAGAATTTTGATGTTTGTTTTTGGCCTTAGGCTCAGATAATTGAAAAATAATAGGTTGTTTCGAACCTTTCAGAACGCAATGTTGGCCCTTGTCAGTAAATTTGATTGAATCTGAAAAAATTACATGAATTCTTGAAGGTACGCAATGTACAATTTAAATAGTTACTCTTTGAAAAATTGTATAAAATGTTATTATAATAAATAAAATTATATGAAAATGTCTGAGCAAGTAAATTTGTTTTTAAATTACACTGCAGTGTATCTACAAAATTATTAAAAATATTGTAGTTAAATAACTATTCATATATTCTTTGGAAATTTTTCGATGCAGATTTGACGAAAACGTTGATTACACTGTATAGTAAAAAAATTATTGAAATAAAACATTAGAAAAGATTGTAGCTAAAAAATTCTTGAATTTGAATTATATATATATATATATATATTTTTTTTTACTTATATTTGTAAGAGTAAGATTAAAAACTGAAGGTTAACAACCACCGCAGGGTCCCACTGAGAGCAACTGTCTTCTAAAAAATGACATCGGCCTGTCACGCGGAAGACCGGGGTATGATTCCCCGCCGGGGAGCCATTCGGTTTTTGATTTCTTCGGAATCGAACAGAAGGGCCTATGACAAAGCCACCGAACGCGTCCTCGGTTTGCGGATACAGGGTCCCTGTAACAAGCGTTTCTGCTGAATATGGTTGCCATAATTAATGTGCCGTCGCAGACAATTGTCCACGGATGGTCCCAAGGGCTGGGTAAGGTGTCTCCCTAACTGCTCCCTAACTGCTCGTTTCCTAACCAAATTTTCCCCGTGTAATGAATAGTTGTTCAAATTCATTGATTTTACATCAAACATGAGACAAATTAATGTACGATTAGGATTGAGTAGAACTGTCTTGTCTCGTCAAATTACTGAAAAACCATGTTTGAATATAAATGTACAGTTAGAAAGTTTCAGAATAAATGGGCTCAAACTTGTTTGCATAATTGACTGAAAATATCTTTCAAGTGACTTCTTGCTGGTGAAGCAGTGAAAATGCGATGATGCATTCTCACGTGAGCGCGTCGAGTGGAGGCATGTTTTTAATAAATATTTTGGTACAAAAGGTATTTATACCTTTAAAACAGTTTTCATCCTTACCTCCCCATTAGCTTGATGATATAAATGCGTCATTTACACATTTTTTCAGGTAGAATCTTATAACTTTTGAATAAACAGCTAATTGTATGTTATTCACTGTACCCATTGCGGAACATCATAAAGAATGTTTCCTTTAAATTGCATTGAAAAAATTTTCAAATTAGCTGAATTACGGCGATTCAAAGTATAAAAAAGAATTATGTCCTGAACACGAGCAACTTAGGTTTACTGCGAAAACTGCAGGAGCTACAACTTTTTTATCCAAAAAAAGATGATGTAGAATTTTATTTTCCGTACGAACTCTTGAAAAATGCTTTTTCGTCTTGATAGAATGTATGACATCACATGTAGTCTTAAACATGTCTTTACGGGAAAATCAATATCCGCAGGACGAATTTTAATACCATGTCCGAAGGCATGGGATTTCAACTCGTCCTTGCGAACATTAAACGCCGAGTGAGGACCTTTCTAATGATCTTTATAATATTTGTGGTCGTTAAAAAAGACGACTGACGTGGCAGCTATCTGCTTGGCTTTGATTGGTAATCTCTATAGCGCGAAATTTGAAAATTGTTCGGTCTAATCTAGCGTTCCAGCTGGTGTCATTCATATTTCCAACAGTAAAATTATATTACTCTCAAGATTCTGGTGCGGTGGCGTTCCGAACTAAAGTCTGTGTCAAAAGTACACAATCCTCAGGCACACATGAGAGCTTAAAGTCTTCCAAATTAAACGGTATGTTCATTTTTGTTTTAGATAAATTGTTACGATAGCGCTCATGTGAAACATGCCGAAAAAAAAGTTCTTGAAGGAACTTTTTTTAAGCCTCGACTCTCGAGGCTTTCCAAAACGAAATAATGACAGGAAGTTGTTTTATGGCTCAAATTGTGCAGTTTTGTAAAGTGATTGAAGTACACTGCAAAAAAATGAAATTAGATCGATATTTCGCGAAATAACCCTTCACGAATATTTCGGGATATAATGAGAGTAGCCGCCGCATAAAAAGTGTTAGAAAAAAGTTTTCATTTCATCGGCACACACGCAAGTTAACAACTGGGAGGCACGAGGGCAGTCTTTGTAACGCTCACTCTCGAGGGGTGTTACAGGCTCATAAGCCGGTGATTGCGAATGAAAGTTCATATGTGCGAAAGCCGTTAAACGGGGAAAAAACTATAGGCCTTCATGGAATTGTGCCCCTCAAGTACAACCTCATTCACAACTCGTGATGTACCATCATACGGTTTTGTACTATAAACAAAATGTAATCCTGTATTTCTTGTTTCAGAATTAAGTTCACAGTCTGAGCAATTGTCTGATCGCGACAATCATCCTCTTGTTCCTCGTTCTGGACCTGCTTCTTCTTCTACTGGCAGACATTCTCCAGAGACGACTCTTTCTCTTGCCACACCTAATCATGCTGCCCGGTCTCCACCACCTACCGAGCCATGTTTTCGTGCCAGGTCCAGGTCTCCTCTCAGGCAAATTTTTCCAAGCGTACTTGGATATAGATTTGAAGATCTTGCATCCATTCGACTGAGTCCCCACAACAATCCGAATCGGATATTCGAACTTCGAAGATACGTTTTTCCACCCGATAAACCAATTGGATTGAGAACCACAAAAAATGCCGTTTTGCCCATGCCAACCGAAGAAAAAATTGTATTATCAACGTTAAATGGCGACGTCTATGCAATATTGGAAAAATTAGGCAGAAGCACGATTATTCGTCCAATATATAAATATATTTTTCCGGGGACAAAACGGGCAAAGATAAACATGAATAGCGGCGCAGTTAAAGAATTGACCGAAGAAGAAATTGCGGAATGTCCACTAGTATCCAATAAAGACACTATCACAAAGAGTTATACAGTATTCGGTTTGTTGATTTTTTTAATTGTGAAACAATTCACTTTAAAAAGCGTGATTCTCAAATCTTTTGAATTACAAATTTTTCATTCTAAGCGTAGATTTTCAATTAAAAAAATTAAACACTTCTGTTTGGAAACTCACGACGTCATTTTTGTTGCATTTTCAACTTGAATTTTGTTTTATTGTCGCTTCATACTCTTTTTCTTAATTAGGATTTTATTAATTCAGGATTTGTATGTAAAATTACCATTTCAAGCCCTAAATGTTATCTGCTACATGTTTTCTCCACAGTTGAATTGAAAATAAAAGATTCTGAATATAGTGGGGAACTCACCTAACGCGAATCTCTCTCCCAGACTTTCGCGATAGGTAGGAGGGTATTGTACGTAATTTTGATTCTTGATAAAATGTATTTCTAAATGATTCGCAAAATTGTTAATGGAAGAGAA
>JAABKJ010007625.1:0-11649 GCA_011634705.1 Andricus grossulariae
AGAATGGCTCAAAGCCGAGCCGAAACGTTGATTATTAAATTTTGACACCATAATTAAAATGAGTTGTTTTTTTATAATGCTGTAAAGACCAAAAAATCTGATTATTTGGATTTTATCGACAGCAGTCTAAGAACGGAGTTTGGTTTTGGTTTACACCAACCGATATTAATTGTTTAAAAAGGTCAGTTAATTTCTGGAGCAATCGGTTATTTGTCCTACATCTTGAGTCAGTATGGAGCAACTTCCAGGTACAACATTGGAGATTGGATTAATTCTAATAGGAGATTAGTTGCGTTAAAGGAGCATCTTACTTTCTTAATTAGATGTAAGAATAATTCTTTTGTACCGGCACACATTAAGCCTTGTTTTAATAATTTTAATGTTCAAAATTTAAATTAGAAGTTAATTTCAAAGTTCGAAACTATAAACCTTAATTTTCAAAAGAAATGTTTGAGAATGGAAATTGATAATAATATTTAAAATAATGGAAGTTACATCAATTTTATTAATAATGTTTCTCCGACAATTTTTTCGACTTCAGATCTTGAGAATGGCTCAAAGCCGAGACGAAACGTTGATTATTAAATTTTGACACAATAATTAAAATGAGTGGTTTTTTTATAAGACTTTAAAAGCCAAAAAATTGATTATTTGGATTTATCGACAACAGTCTAAGAACGGAGTTTGGTTTTGGTTTCCACCTACCGATATTAATTGGTTAATCACATTAATCAAGGACTTTCATATATGACAGCATCACCCATGATACCTGCAATAATGGTGGTCTAAGGAAGATTCTTTGAATACTTTGAGAATATTCATCGAAAACGTATACTACATATAAAAATCTACAATTCTATTACATTTAAATTGTTTAAGAGTTCCACTTCATTTATTGTAAAAATAATCTTTAATGTTTCTAAAGACACTGACTTAAAATACATTTTTTCAATGTTTACTTGCAAATAAAAAATAAGAAAATCTTCTTAAAAACGATATTACTAAAATGAAATATATTAAATTGTTGATAAATTTATTTTAGAAATTTGTGAAAATATTTCAAGTACAGTCTTTTAGGTATTTCTTGAACACGCAAGTTACGATCTCTTTTCTATGAATCTGTGGTCTCTGTATTTTTTTCACATTTAGGGTGCAGACACTTGTCTCTGTCTCAGTATGCTCTTAGGCTACAATCAATTCTCAGAAATATTAAAGATAAATATATAAATAGTTTTAATAATTTCTTAATAATTAACTTCAAACCTAATTTTCATTTTTAATTAATATGAGCATAACATATAATTATTCCCTATAAGTTTCCAATTAAAATTTCCCTGATGAGGACGCCTAAAAGGCCTCGACACATGTTGGACCTAGGTAGTAAAATATATAAAAGACGGATAAATAATAAAGAAATGAGAGAGAGGTGGTTTTGGATGTCTCTTTCTTTTTTCTACCTCTTTTTTCCATTGTCATATATCTGTCTCTAATGAGCCGTTTTACGATGTTTTTTGTAAACATATTTCTCTTATTTTAATTTTTTTGTGCAATTATTTTGCATACATTGAATTTCTTGAGTATTTGTTTTTATAAAGCAGTTTTTTGAAGAACATAGTACTTTTTAAGCCTTCTTGTGGAATTTTGTTGCGCAAGTTTGTTTTTTAAAAGTTTGAGTTTGTTTAAAAAATGTACTTTCAAACATTAAACAGAGACATTAAGCCATTAGACCTTGAATCGTTCTCTAGCTTTCGGCTCCGTTGCCTTTCTCAAGAGTTCGATTCTTGGTCAACAAAATAAAATATAAAATAAAGTAAAATAAATTTTTTTATAGATTTCAATTGATTTCAGTCAATTTCGAGAAAAGTTTGAAAGATTTGAAATGATTTAAAACAAGTTAAAGGGATTTCAAAAAAATTCGGAGGAGTGTAAGGATTTTCAAGAAATCTTATAGGATTTTAAATAATTCAAGTGATTTCAAGGAATTACTAGGGACTTGCGAGGATTTTGAAGTTTCTTTTTGAAGGATTTTAAAATAATTCAAAAGATTTCCATGAATTTAATAAAAGTTGAAAGTCACATGACAATATTTTCATTGATTATCCGGAAAAGATTTTTCAAGCCGGAAATAACTCGGAATTGTCATACAATTCATAAGATTTAACTTGATCAATTGAAAAAAGGTGAAAAGATGGTGATAAATTCTTATAATAGATGAAAAAAGAATAAGTAACGACCTGTGATGATTGTAATATGAGAAGGTTTTTAATGTTTTTAACAATTATTTGAAATGAAATGCACTTTCCGCATCAAAAATAAAATCAAGGACTATTTCCAGGTTTCCTTAAATCGCATAGTAGATAATTTGCTACTATTCATTATGTGAGCCGAGCACGTTTTGCAGAACCAGAACACAGTTGGAACATTAGTTAGTTTGACGCAGGATAGATGAAACCAGACAACAGGGCAACTTACATTTCCACATCGAATCATTACTTGTCCATTCTCAGGTTAAGTACAGTCACACCAAAGTTGTACATTATAGGCTTGTTCATTTCTCTGTTGTGTGTACGACCTTCCTAATAATTCTGGAAGGATAACCATCATACACAATTCTTTCGATGTACAAAAATTTTTTCGACCACACAATAATTTCACAATACGCAAGTTTTGTCACGTACATTTGTAAAATAACTTGGCTGTAGTAACTGTGTGACTTATACCAGCTATATTTATCACAATCTTTAACTAAACACGATCCTTTCTCTTCCACAAATTTGTCCAGAGTGACACTCACATCTTTTAATACGAATGAGCACTTTATTACCATACAGCCCGAACCACACCAATCGCATGTTGACAAACCGTTAGGAGTGGCTCCTACCTCCGGAGTCTCTAGGGATATGATGAAACCTGTTTCTTTAATTTTCATGTTGCCTTGACGTGTTTTCATGAATTTCTCATATTCATCTCTGGCAATGATTTCATGAACTTTCCCATACCTGATTGGTTTTGGCTCATAAAGCATTTTTTTGCGGATAGCAAACTCATTTATTACAGTGAGAGAAGGATTTTCAATTTAAGTGATGTGCACAGCTTTAAAGTTAGAAGCACTCAACCTTCCGGATTTGCAGTTGTACCAAAGGGCGCTATTGAACTGCAATTTTGTTTTTCCTGTCATGCACAATTCCTTTTTTTTTGTGATTGTCAGATCAACATCTACATTTCGAAGGTCTTCCAACGAAAAGGACTCAAATCCTTGGCTGTACAGACTAAGTAAACTCATTGGCATATTTCCATAATCTTCAACTATTCTGGCTGAAACAAATGGCTCTACAATGTTTAAAATCGCAGTGGTTAGATTCACTTAATCTATTTTTCGTAAAAAGTCTAATAGTGCATCACCTTTTAAAGTAGGTACAGAATCTGGGCGACCTATAATAAACAAATAATTACTTTTCATTTCAATTAGATATGATCTTTATTTAAATATAGATGAATAATACTTTCATGTCATTTTATTTGTAATTCTTGAATGACAATACATTGTTTGATTTAAAATTATAGCTAATGAAAGTGAACAAAGTTGAGTGACAATTAATTAATTAATTAGGCATTGATTTACTTTAAAAGATCTATATATCTATAATTTTTAAAGATTACATTTCGGCTTGATTTTTCTACCCCAATCCATTTCCTCTACTTTTACTGGAATAAATTTTTTTGCAACTCTCGGTAATGGCCAAGAAGCTAATTTGTCCGTACATAATACGTTTTCCGTTAACCATCCCGAGTTTAAAGCAAATATAACAGCTGCACCATGACTGCACACTTCTCCTAAGCCAGCCATACATACACAGTGTGCGCCAGAAATGGAACCATCTGCGAGAACGATAAGCCAAACGCTTTAATTTTTCTCGTTCATTCTCTGTGAGTGTTTTACCTGCAATAAATTATTTGTTTAACAATATATATATACTAAAGCACAATATATTGTACACTCTATATTTGAATCAGAGAGGTTTCACTGATTTTCAATCAAAATTCTTATTGATTTCAATCAGTGCACCATTTCTAGCTATTAGAATCAGTGAGATGGCATTGTGAATCAGTCAAAACTCTTACTGATTTGATTCAGTGACCCGTTTCTCTCTGATTCAAATTTAGAGTGTGAGACAAAGCCTTTATAGTACGGCGGTTAGTCAAACCTACCTTGCATTTTATTCTAGAGTATTCAGACTTGGCACATTTGTAGTATATACCCCCAGCTTACTTTTAAGAAATGGAAACAAGGTTGCAACCCCGGGAGAGCAGTGATATAGCGGGTTGCCTACCTAACATAGGTAGATCTCAAAAACTTAACAAATCGTCCGTTTCGGTGACTTCTGTGGGCCAGGATCGGCCCCCCACTTGACATTCAGTAGGCTGAGGCATATGTGACCGTCCGCGAAGAAAGGCACCTAATGGGTCAAAGCTGAATTTTACAGGACGGGCGACCGCAGCAGAGCCCGCAAGCCAGCATTTGAGTAGTGAGGATGCGTCTACGAAAAGCACTCCCTCCACTTGCCACACACTTTTAGCCACGAGCCAGTGAACTCACGGACACGTCACGTACAGTTGTGTAGTAAGTGGTGGGGCTGACTTTCGTAGGCCTATCGTTCAGTCTCCGCTTACGCTTATCATGCCTATGTTTGTAGCTGAATACCAAAAAAAGTAATTAACTTTAACGATTTCTGATTATTGGAAATGAAAGAGTAACTCAGAAACTATCGATTGGCGTAAGAAAATGACAATCGATTTTTTCCGCATTAGGTCCTTTTCTTCGTGGACAGTCACATATAGATATATCTGTATAACATTTTAAGTTATTTTAACGTGTATAGTAGGTACTTTTATTGTAAAAAATCAGTAGATTTCAGATTAGATCCATAATTTTTGTACAATTTACAAGTTTTGAACAAGTTTAGGGCATGGTTGTATTTTTCACGGAAAATGAGCGATTTCTAACAATAAACATTAGGTTTTGAAAAAGATTTACTATTTTAAATCAATGTTATGTTAAAGTGTTTCGTAAAAAATTGATATTTAAAAAAATATATAAATTTACAAAGATCTTCACAACATTTAAACGATAACATGTTATCTTAGCTTTTTGACTGCATGTCGGTTATTTAAAAAGAATAATTAGAATTAAAAAATAATATTTAGAATATTTGTTACAACTTTGAAAAATATTAGCGTTGCTTTTCATTTTTATTATCTTGGGCCTACTTAGATGAAAGATACTATAAAATACAAATTTTGTATAGTACTATCCATTTACATTATTTAATCAAGTATTTTTTTAGATTAGAATTACGAGTAAATACATTTCAAAAAGTTTTTGTAAAATTCCAAGATTTTAATTGCCTTATGTACGTCAGAACGTCAGAATGTTTTCAAATATAAATTCGCAAAAAGCTAAATTAAAAAATAATATTAAAAGAATTTGGCATATTGTTAAGAATCTATCCGCGAAAATGATGATCTAAACGAATTAAAATTAATTTTTGAATCATTCATTTTATTGCTATACTGAGGTTTTAACTTATTAATTGAGTAAGAACATTTCTGAATACCCAGTTGCCTATGCCTTCTTTTAAATTAAATGTGAACTTTCCAAAAGTAATTAAAAGGGAAAATTTTGACTCAAATTATACATTATTCTAGGTAAGAAATGTCGAGTAAAGACCAAAATCTCAAAGCCCTAAGGCTTTATCGGCTGTTTGAGTTTTTGAATGATGATGGAGGCTCCACCTCTTCTATAAAAGAAATAGATTTTGCTCGTGCACATTGGATTACATATGATCAGAAGCAAGTGGCACTTGTCACAAAGTTTATGCCACCCCCTTACGATGGAGAATCCTCTCGATTCCTGGATGCAGTGATCAAAGCTGGAGCTCCCAGCACCTGCAAATTGGCCAACATATCCAATTGTCTTGAAAGGCCATGCTGGTAAAATAAACATTTCTCTTATTTGCAATGTGTTAGATGTTTCATGATTGAAGAATAAGAATTAATAAATTTTACTAAACGAGGGCCATTCGCTCTAAGAAAAGCAGACCCTGTGAAAAAACCATTTCAAATATGAATGTTCCTTTCTTAACCGATGTAATTCCAAATAAGCGAATGAGGAGAGAAAATGATTCTTCGCGCATAAAAGATTCTCACAAAGCACAGGTGATGGCAGTACAGAGCAGGTCACAGGGAAAGAATAAACTGGAACATCTAGATGACCAGGATGAAGTCTTCTCAGAAGAAGACCCCCCTAGCAGCGATGAAGCATGTGCACAATATAAAAATTCTAATCAAAAGCTTCAGGATAGAACTTCACGAAGTGATGATTTTGAATATATGGACAAAGATTCCTCATGATAATACCATTAGGAAAAATAATAAAAACGGTAAATTTTAGACACAAAACATATATTTATTTTAATATAAACATTCAAAGTTCAATTTTACAATTACAGTGGCCGCTGGATCGGGAATTGAACGGAGACTTTTTGAAATTGGAAAAGACAGTGAATTTATTATTTGACAGGGAATTTTACACATTTTTAGAAGAACAATCTATCAAATCACTTGAAATATCACAAATTTCATATCTAAAACCTTTTACTAGCAACATTTTTTATTTTCGGTCTTAATTTTTAAGGGTACCTTTACAATTTGAAGAATTTCAAAATTCAGTCTTGAAAACTTATAAAATAAAAAATTAACAGCGTTTGAAATTAACATTTTTTGACCAAAAAAGTTGAAGGTTTGTCGAATGTAAATATAAATTAATTAATGAATTTCAAAAATTTTCTATAGTTGGAGTATTAAATTATCACTGAGGCTTTGGAGATATTTTTTTCTATTTTGTATTGTTTTAACATCACGCATGATTTGTTTTCCAAAAATATCTGAAGGTGTATTTGGAGGTGTGATCGTTAAGGATTAAACTTTGAAAGTTACAATTTTAATTCTTCTATTTTTTTATATTCTTAGTTGTGACTGAAGTGGTTGCATTTTGATGTTTAAATAACAGTTTAACAATTATTCACTTACAAAAATCTCGAGTAAGGTTAAGTGATATTTAGAAGTTTCGAAAAGATGAAAAAATAATGGTAATCTTGAAAATATTTCAAAAAAATTTAAACAAAATGTAGATTTATGAAGATCTCGAACAAAAAATGTAGAAGCTTTTCATTATTTGCAAGCCTTTTGAAATGTCTTAAAATAATTAAACAATTTTCTTACGACTCCTGAAAAAATTAAAAACGCTTTTCTTATTTAAAAAATAATATAACTAATATAAAAAATAATATAATTTAACTTCGAATTTAAAATGTGTTCATTTAAAAAAATATATTAATTTTTCAATTGTTAATGTTTCGAACCTAAAATTGATTAAAATTATATAAGTTTGAACATTTAAATATGGTTGATTCATCTTCAATGTACAGTATTGAAAATTATAGCGCGGATTTATTTATTTTTTGAATCTTTGAACTGTACAATTTGTAAAACCTAAAAATGGTTAATTTTGCAGTTTAACAGTATTTAGTTTAAAAAATTGCAATTGAAAAGTGTCAAAAGCTTCCATTTTATACGTAGAAATTATTAAATATTTCAATAAAAAGATTTTGGGCTTAATTTTAAAAGTTCGAAATTTAAGAGAGTTACACTTTGAGTATTTTAGTTTGCAGTTCAGTTTTTGTAACATCAAATGGAAAAATGTTCAGCTTGAGGAGTTCGAATCTCTAAATTTCAATAACCGGGAAAATTTTTGTGAGCCGGGAAAAAGCGCGAATTTTTTTGTTTGATTAAAATCGCCAATCCGAAATACCAATATTAAGTTACGCATAAAACGTTGAATGTGCAAAACAGTTTATATTATTAAAAAAAAACAATACAATAATTATATGATAATTAAAAATATTTTTAAGCTGAGTTGTAGGTGGCGCTGGGTGGCATGTAAATCTGAATTTGTCAACAAAGACATGGCAGGTGTAGAGACAAGCTCTGTTTTGACAATTTTTATTTAATTAGAAAGTGTTTTGTCGAATAATTTTAATTATAAATTATTGGAACAATGAAGAAGGAAAGAGACCCCCTAAAGGAAAAGAAAATCAAGAAGACGGGAATAGTGGAAAAGAAAAAAAAAAGCGAAAACCGGTGTATAGCTCCGGGATGTACTTCAGGTTATGATTCCAATCCTACGAAAGTGTTTTTCTTGTGCCAAAAGGTGAAGAAAATCTCAAACTATGGCAGAAAGCAATACGACGCAACGATATAAATTTAAAATCGGGTCATAAAGTGTGTCAGTTGCATTTTGCTCTAAAAGATATTTTATTGGAACGAGAAGTAAAAGCAGCTGATGGAAGAACTGATGTCTTCGGAGTAGTAAATTTATAGTGTTTGTTTTTTATTTAAAAACTTATACAATTCATTTTCTTTTTTTTCACATAAACTTATTTTAAAGTAAACTGAATATTGTATTTCTAATTTTATTTGTTCATTGGATTTAGAGGTTAAGTATGTATTTCATACGCGGAGCTTATTTTTACTTATATATTTTGTCAATTTAAACTGAACAAATATATAAATAGAGATAGAAACTACATATTCAGCCTCTAAATGCAATTTAATAGTAAAATTAGAATTTCAATATTTAGTTTACTTCAAAATAATTTTTAATTAAAAAAAATATATATATTGTCTTTCTAATTTTATTATTAAATTGGATTCATACGCTGAATACGTATCTTTTATTTATATATTTTTTAAATTTAAATTGACACTACGTATTCAGCCTCTAAATCCAATTTAATAATAAAATTAGAAATACATGATTTAGTTTTCTTCAATTTGAAATTATTTTAAAGTAAACTAAATATTTTATTTCTAATTTTATTATTAAATTGCATTGACAGGCTGAATATGCAGTTTCTATTTTTATTTATATATTCGTTCAATTTGAAATGACAAAATATATAAGTAAAAATAAACTCCGCGTATAAAATACATACTGAACATCTAAACCCAATTAATAAATAAAATTAGAAATACAATATTTAGTTTACTTTAAAATAAGTTTATGTGAACAAAATAAAATAAAGAAAATAAATTGTATAAGTTTTTAAATAAAAAATAAAAACTATAAACTTACTACTCCGAAGACATGATAATTCTTCTATCAGCCACTTTTACTTCTCGTTCCAACTAAATATCTTTCGAAGCAAAATGCAACTGACACATTTTATGATCCGATTTTGAAATTATATCGTCGCGTCGTATTGCTTTCTGCCATAGTTTGACATTTTCTTCACCTTTTGGCACAAGAAAAACACATTCGTAAGATTAGAATCATAAACTGAAGTACATCTCGGAGCTATACACCGGTTTCCGCTTTTTTTTTTCTTTTTCACTATTCCCGTGTTCTTGATTTTCTTTTCTTTTGGGGGGTCTCTTCCCTTCTTAATTCTCCCTATAATTTAGAATTAAAATCATTTGTCAAAACACTTTCTAATTAAATAAAAATGGTAAAAAACAGAGCTTGCCTGTACATCTGCCATGTCTTTGTTGACAAATTCAGGTTTACATGCCACCCAGCGCCACTTACAACTGAGCTTACACGAGAAAGCTGCGTGAACTAACCGAAATACACGGACGATGCATAGGGCTGGGCCACCCCAATGCAACAAAAAACGTATTTCCGCTGTGTACAGGTTGCAGGAAGGCTTCCCGCTTTGAGTGCCTTCTCTTTCCGTATCGCTTTAGGCCCTGCTACTAAATTCATGAAGGAAAATAAATAATTTGTCATTTTATAAACAAATTGTATGAACAATTGGCCATATCAGGTATTTATGATGAAATAAGTAAAGTTTTTTCTACTGAATCCGACAAAAATTATAGAGAAATGTTACTTATTATTAGATTTAGTCATTCAATAACAACTAATGATTGTTTAAACAAATTTAATTAACAAATGCACTGTTTTGCTATTTTCAGAGGTAGAAACTTGATTCTTTCAACGCAGTCAAGTGTAAATGACTAATTTTCAAACTTTCAGGAAGTCTGCATGACAATCAAGAATTTCAATTGTTAACAACAATTATATGAACGAATTTTTATCATCTTAGGCATTTTTTTAGAAAAAAATGCCTAAGATGGCAATTTTAATTGTTTTTAACATTTAAAATAGTTGATTAATAAAATTGTCAACATTGTTGCTCCCTAGAGGTCAGAAAATTAGTCATTTACACTTCATTACGTTGCAAAAACCAAATTTCTACATCTGAAAATAGCCAAACAGTGCATTTGTTAACTAATTATATTTAAACAATTATCAATTGTTATCAATTGATAGCAAAGAGTGATTGGTAAATAATAAGCTGCTAATAACATCATAGAAACGCAATTTTATCTCCAAAATTGCCTAAGACGATACAAATTTGTTTATATAATTGTTAACAATTGAAATTGTTAATTGTTATGTAAAGTCTCTAAAGGTTTAAAAATTAGTCATTCACACTCGATTACGTTGAAAGAATTAAGTTTCTACCTCTGAAAATAGCCAAACAGTGCATTTGTTAATTAAATTTGTTTAAACAATCATCAGTTGTTATTGAATGCCTAAATCTAATAAGTAAGTAACATTTCTTCATAATTTTTGTCGGATTCAGTAGAAGAACTTTATTTATTTCATCATAAATACCTGATATCGCCAATTGTTTATAAAATTTGTTTATAAAATAACAAATTATTTATTGTCTGTCATGAATTTAGTTAAAAAACGGTTTCTGACTATAAATGATTCATATTTAGTGCGCATCAATTGACGAATCACTGTCAATCCCCATTAATCCACTTTCACTCACTTATTTGTTTATAACAAATTCAATACATTTTTAAACAATTGCTAAGCCATTGGAAAACCTTACTGGATAGTTGCTTCATTGATTCTAGGTATTTGAGATTGAATCCCAGTATTTCTTGAAAGCCGGCACTTAATTTAAACGCAAAAAACAGAGTGGGGTGTGCAGACACCCCACGTTGTTCTATACGTCCCACCATTCCACGTTGTTGTCGAAGGGTTAATTAAAATGATTGAAAGATTTAAAAAATTCTAAATAATAAATTCAAAACTGATTCGTACGAAAAATAGAAAAAGTTCACCTTGCATGCTTCAACAATAACTTACATAAGAATTCAAACATTTCTTTTATTTCTAAAAACGTTCTCGAGTTAATCTTAGAATCTTTGTTATATTGTTTCAGATGGGTAGTAAGAATAAAATCTTTGAAAGCGGTTTTGACCAACTACAAAACAATCATGAAATTTCTCCAAATGCTGATGGAAGATCAAGAAGTGGACAGCGCCATCGTTGCCAAAGCCTCAGGATCGAAAAATTGAAGCCGTGACATTTGCGTTAGATTCCTCTCGGAAGAAGATTATTATCGAAAGTTGTATTGTGAAGTGTTTGATCAAGTCATATGTTCATTGAACAGTAGATTTGATACTGATTCAATCACGTTTTTTAAAACACTGGAAAGATTTGTCATCGGTGAAACGGTTGACTTGCAGAAAATCATTACATTCTATAAGGGAGATTTTGATGAGCTC
>JAABKJ010007626.1:0-11649 GCA_011634705.1 Andricus grossulariae
CTAAGACTACCGTATAAACATGTAGGGGTGTCTCAGGAGTGTACATGCGGAGTTCGTTGACAATTCATGCTCGCGTTTGCAATTGATACGGCGACATACATACAAACTCACATTTATGAATTGTCAACGAACTCCGCATGTACACTCCTGAGACACCATATATATATATATATAATAAAAAACTACGCAAATTTGTGAGCTAGGAATACTCTTACGACCTGTCCGGTAGCCCAAAGAACATGTGTGCGAAATTTGGTACCGAATGGTCAAATACTGTGGATTTGCATAATCATCATCCGTTTTAGGCCACTTGATTTTATATAATAGATAAGTCACTTGTATTTTTGATGAACGCAAGTTTAGATTATTTTATTTATTTATTTTTTAATATTCTAATATACATGAAGAACCCTGTAACTAATTAAATTATTTTCTATAAAACTGAAAAAAATCTATTAAATTTAATCAGTTAGAAAATACTTTATGTGAGACCTGAAAAAAGAAATCTGAAAATGTTCATAAAGTCTTTCGATTTACTACTAATTCTGTTAAGGGCATGTTCAACATGGGTCACGTGACCCGACTCCAACTTACGAAGGTTTGTCTACTTTAAGATGTTTCTGCACCGTATTTTGAATAGTTTGATTTATTATTTTTTAGTCTTAACCTGATATAACGATTTCGGAATAACAAACTTGTGGGACAGACTTTGAAGTGATTTTTGAAGTTCTTAACTCTAAAATATTATACCCAAGATTAGAACCTCTGCTTGAACTTTTTTCAAATTCTAAGATTTTCCAATTTTTCTGCTTCTTAATTTAAAAGAATTCAGATTTTGGTAAACTAAATTTCTGGTATTAGAATAAACATAACAGTTTTTGGTTTCGTGGATTTCTCTGGGATTTTCCGCAGTAGTAACGCCCAGGTAAAGTCAGGCAGACATAATAGGGTGGAGTAAAAATGCTAAAATTAATCGAATCGTTTGAGCTGAGGGAAAAAATATGCAGGTTGATATCCGAAAAAGTAAACAAAATTTTGAAATCGGCTAATATATTCTGTTTTCTTTTTTTATTTGAAAATTGAAAACAATTCCTATGGGGTCAAAAATTGTGACGTATTTATTTAATGTATCGACAGTTTTTGCTAGTGAACAATAATGAACAATTAACAATTACAAAACAAAAATTTTCCTAATCGAGAATTTTTCGAAAATATGCAAAAACATGTTTTCTTGGATTGAGTAAAATTCACACTTTTTTGTAAAAAGTTGAATATGTCGAACCTCAAATTTCTTCAGCTTGAACCACATTTTTGTTCTGAAAAAGCAAATTGAGAAAAAATTTTTTTTTGTTCATTTCTAATTTTTTATTTATGTTCCCCAGTAAAAACTGTGCATATGAAAATTCGCCATAATTTTCGAACCAATAGGAATTTTTTGTCTAATTTTTAATTAAAAAATTAGAATAGAAGATATTAACCGATTAAGAAAAAATGTCTCTTTTTTCGGATGCCATCCAAATTTTGTCTTCCTTTAGCTCAAACGATTTAATTAATTTTAGGATTTTTACTCCGCCCTAGTACATAATTGAGATTTTTCTATGCAAGTTTCAATTTTACTGCTTATGAATTGAAAAGAGTCTAAATTTTGGAAATTTGAATTGATGCAGAATTAAAGTATGTATTACACTTTTTCTATTAGATTTTTTCCAGTAGTAACATTCGTTTAAAGTCAGGCACCAGAAACAGTAATGTATGTGTGACGATATATAAAAATTATTTCTCAACGTCTATCCATTAAGAAAATGATTGCAAAGTAAAGACGAATTCTCACTTCTTCTATGTATCGATTATTCCTTAAGGGGGACTCGAGATTATAAACCCATTTCTTGTGTATTTCGGTTTTCATGGCTTAGAATGACTCTTGACAGTCTTGACTCATGTTGATTTTCATGCTTGATTTTTAATTTTAAATATAAAGTTTGATACAGGTGGATGACAGAACAGATATTTTTAGAAAAAATGTGGGACTTAAAGTTGCGAATTTCTTGCAAATCACCCTTATAAGGCGAAAATTAAAGTAGGTGCCGCGCGCCTACAAAAAACGGTTTCGTAGCCTATTAAGACGTTAAGAAAGTCGTTCAAATCTTCCTCTGCCATACTTTTACACCCCTTCTTCTCCCTTCTCTACTTTCCCTCTCCACTCCTCACTTTCCCTTCTTCCATTCCCTCACTTCCCCTTTCCCTCCACATCCCATCACTTCCCGTCAGGGGAAAAAGGTGAGACGGACTATAAGACGAAAATATAAGGGTTTCTGCCCGGAGCTATGAAATCCTCAACACTATAATTTATATTAATTATAATCCTACAAAAGGTAAACAAATAATACCAAACTACGAGTATTTAAAACTCGAAGAGAAATATATTTTATAATGTTTTGTCCAAAGTGGTTCTTTTCTGATATATGGGACTTGAAACGATTTTCGAGGCCTCCATGAATCAGGAACGGTTTAAAATCTTGAATGAACGAATTCCTGGGAGATATCAGGGAAGGTGGAGCTTGACCGCAACTGCCTCAGCTCAGCTTCATATACTTACCGCGCCAACGGGCAAAATCATAAGCGAACGAACGGTTGAGTCCCTAAAGATCACGTCGTTTTCGTTGCTACTCTTCCACGAAGACGGATGATCGCAGCATTTAAGCATTCCAGCATCACTCGCAAAAGAGCCGTGAAATATTATTGCATCGTAGTTACGTCCAATTACACGAGCCAACATCAGAGATCTCACATCCAAGATCCCTTCGTCGTTAGGACGCTTGAGATTGCCAGGGCAACTCGAACCTGAGCAGCTCAGAGTTCTCAGTTATTAGTCAAATCGGCCTTCTTGCTAATTACCGTGTCTCGTTGCTGAGGAAACGCCCCAGGATTACACATCAATGCGATTTCATCTCGACTGAAAGCCTCAGAAAAAGCATCAAACGATTCTCTTTTCTCGAAATTTTCCTCTCTAGGCCGAGTGAGCAGAGTAACGATCCTCTTTTTGTCGATCCTGATCTTCCATTCATGGAAGTTGTACAATTGTGTACTTTATACTCTGACCACGAGTCACTTAGCTCTTTTTTCAAAGGGCAATAACAGGGTTGTTGTTTTTAGGTCAGAAAGCAGGCTCACTTCTCTGATTGGCTAGCAGCTAATAAATCTCTTCTTATTCTTTGCAGCTTGTTTCTTTTCAATTGGTCAATCTTAGGGGCGTATTCGAGACTAAAAACAATTTCAGAGACGAAGGAATATCATTTTATTGACTGGAGAATTCAATTTGCTGAACGCAACAACTTAATTCTAACTGAAAAGAAAATTGCATGCATGTAATTGATAGATACACTGCCACCATGTAGTATGTGGACTGTAGGGTGGTCCAAAAATCGCCAAGTTTGAAAAGAGCAATATGCTTGCACTACTACCTCGTCGAGGTCTTCCTTGCCTATAAAAAATGTTAAAAACAATATCAGCCTAAATTTTTTATGACAAATTTAATGTTGTTTTGTAATTTTATAGAAAAAAATGTTTAGATATATTTTGTTTACATACACTCGAACTCCAAAGATACGAGAATCTCGGGAATCAGGAACTCCAAAGATACGAGCGTGAAAGGGGCTCCACTCCTGCGACGTTTAGATTTCGAGGGTAATGCGTGAGCACGCACACAGGCCTACGGTGCGCATGCGCACGAACAAACGTCGAATTCAAAGCAGCGAGCATTCGCCCGCGCCTCACTCTCGTCTAGTGTGGGAAAAAATTCCGCCCGCTCCTTTGGAGTCGGGACGCTCGCATCTGTGGAGTGCTCGTATCTTTGGAACTCGTATCTTTGGAGTTCGAATGTAATTTACTTTTTCTTTTAATGCAATAAGGACTTTTGGCGTACCTAGATTTATAAATATTTTGGATACGAATTTATTGGCACTTTTCAAATTGTTTTTTAATTATTTAAATTGTTTAAATGATTTCAATTATTATTTTTATTTAATGATAAATGAAAAAGTAATAAATAAACAGGAAAACAATTTACATGGTACCAATAAATTCGCATCGAAAATATCTACACTTCTGGGCAGACTAAAAGTATTAATTATTAGAAAAAAAGTAAGTCATGCAAAAAATGTATTTCAACATTTTGTTTTGTAAAATTACACAACCCTGTTAAACTTGTCAACTTCAATAGGTTGTAAGATATCTAATTTCTGAATAAAATCAGCTCAGGATGAAGTAATTTTGTCAATTTTTTAAGAAGCTCTTGCTCTCATTTTAAAGGAAAATTTCGAGAAAATCGCAGCAGTCTAACAGCATAATTGCACTTTTTTGCATTGTCCACGAAATTGAAATTGCAACAACAAAGCTGGAAAAATTCTAAGTCATCTCATTTGTAGGAAAAAATAATAATCGAATAAATGCATATTTTAAAGAATTTTTGAAGAGAATTCATGATTTATGATTTCATATATTCAAAAATATTATTTTTTCCTAGAAAAAAAATATTCAAATTTTTTCAAATTTTTTTGTTCCAACTTTAATTATCTTCAACTTCTTCCATGTGAGCAAAATATTGAACAATTATGCTGATAATTTACTGCGATTTTATAGAATTTTACCTTAAAATTGAGCTCATGAAGATTTAAAAATGTCAATGATTTCAGATGTTATTTAAAATAAATAAAAAAATAGAATTTGCACTATTTTGGTAGTGTACACATGTCTTTTAATCGACCGCTTTAGTTATAACAAGCCACATACGTATATTTGTCTTGCTTGAGAAAATGCTAAAGACCAAATGCCTTAATAATTTGAAAAAAATGTAACTCAAACGTTGGTTTAAGTGATTTAAAATCCGGTGAAAAGCATTTCTAATACAGGTAACTTGATTTATAAAAATGAACAGACGGCCCGTTGATTATTGCAAAACATTTTAGGAGAGAAACCCAAGCGTAAATAATAAAAAAATAATTGAGGACCTAATGATTTATATAAATATAGTTATACGCAGATTTATGTTTTTTCTTCTGCTTTCTATTCTTCACCTGTTTATTAAATATTATCCAGCAAATTGTTTAATTCAAAGACGAATAACTAAGAAATATTGTAAGGGTTATTTCTAAATAAAATCAATTTTGTAAAAAAGTGACGAATATAACTGTAAAGAACCTTTCAAGGAGTAGAATGAGCTTTTGTAACTTCATGTCGAATCAAAATTACGACTCTTTCCTAAAGCGGAAAAAACACAAATAAACTATATTGTCCTCAAATTAAAATCAAATTATTTTCTAAAACTTGTTGCAATAATCAACCGGCCTTTTTTCTCAATTTTATGAAACAAGTTAAATATTAAGTAATTTTGAACCTAACTGTATACCTAGAACATCATTTTAAAGGAAATTATCTGTAAACTCAATATTAGCTTCTGTTGAAGCTATAGTATCCTGTTATAGAATTGCAGGACTTTAAGCTCTTACTTTATTTTGTTTTTAATTACACATTATTTAAATAAGTTGTTATCTTGTTTGTTTCAGGTAAGTTTCCTTTCTAAGTGGACTTAGTTTTCAACTTGTTTGTAAGCCAAAATAATCAAGTTGGAATTATACGTACAGATACTCTTGAAGGTGAGAATACATAACTATGAATGTGCCTGTTTTTAATCCTTTGATCTGAAAATAAGAGTTAGTTGTTATAATGTCATGAAACCTACAATGGGCTGTTAAAAAAATACGTAACTCTTTTATTTGACAATTTTGATCTCCCCCCACGTAACGCTTTTTCTATAGTAAGTGTATAGAACTTTAACATTAACGTAACACTCTAAATCAGATTTTTCCTACTCTTCCTTAAACCTCTCACTCGCAGTGGTATACATTTAAGAACCAATGTTGTTTCTTTCTGGCAATCAGCTTGAAGCTACTTAGATTCCCACGACAAACCTGGCTGGGGGCTGAAAGAGAGCAAAGCCTAAATAAACGGTTGTACAACGACGGCAGGCGTAAATGTATGAAAAATGAAAGAAACCTTCGTCCGCGAGAGACCAAGAAGAGATCGCTCGTTGCACGCAACCCAAAGATGATTACGTACCTAACTCCTGGACCTGAAGCTGGGCCCGTTGGCCCCCAAGGCATGAGGCCCTTCTTGCCTTCTTCCCTTCTTCTTCTTCTTCGGTTCCGACTTTAACTTCTCCTTCTTACTTTCTTTCTCCTGCTTACTTCTTCGGAGCCCTTTTTATTTCCCCTAAGGAACTTGGCACTTTTATTACACTCGCCCAGCTTACGTCGAAGAGTTGCAACTCCCTCGTAGCTTTTAATTTCTTACGGTGGTGCATTGACCGCAAATGACATAAGTTAAAGGCTTAAGGAGGATTTGCGGTATTGCCAAGACGACAAAGTCTTGGTTTTAATTCGCTAAAGAATTTGATGTTTTAAAGGCAACTTTTTAATATTTTGAGTTTGATTGTAGTAGCTTCTAAATTAGGATAAATTTTCAAATTTGTTTCTCGAAATTCTGCTTTAAAATTTAATGTTTTTAAGCCCTAGGATTTTTCAGACTAGTAAATTCAATCTAGTCGTTGAACTTTAGAAGGTTTCGAAATACTAATATCTTAGCGTGATGATTGAATATTGAAACATAATGTTAAAACATACTAACCAATTCAAAGAAGAATATTTTCAATTTAAATAGTACAACAGTATGAAATAAATTGAGAAACAGGATGATCGTGCAGACTGAGGTCAAGCCTTTATAAGAATACGTACTGACTAACTGTTTGGGGTTCGAATCCCCATACTCATAGAACTTTTACATTCTCGTAATTTTTTATCTCATTAGCTGTATTATCTTATTTGATTTCATTCCTTGAACATAAACGATTAACTTTAATTGTTTAATTACTTATATTAATTTCAAATAATGAATAACATTTTGTGCACTTTAAAATTGTTGTTCATTGCAAACAATTGATTTTCATATTTAATAATTTGTAATAAGCTCGTGATCTACAATAGGGCATAGTGCAAATGCTAAAATTAATCAAATCGTTTGAGCTGAGGGGAGAAATGTCTGAGCTAGCATTCAAATAAATGTGATTTTTCTTTTATGAAATCGATTAATGTCTTCTGTTCTCTTGTTTTATTTGTTAATTTTGAAAATATATCCTAATTGTTCAAACATAATGTCAAATTTTTCAAATATGCGATTTTTACTAGTAAACAATAATAATAAATTTAAAATTCAAAAAAATGTTTGCTTGATTCACAATTTTTTTTAAATTTGCGAAAAACATTTTTTTTATTGAGTTATATTATGTGCACATTTTGATAAAAGATTTTGAGATTTTTTAGTTTTTTAAAATATTAAAACGTTTTACACACAACGAAATTTTTTCTCATTCAAGAAAAATAATAACATGTTTCTTTGGCAATGAGTGATATCTCGTCGTAAAAATTTTTCTGGACATACTTTAAGGTCTCTTTTTTATGACACACTAATTTTCTTTTGTTAAATTAGAATTTATTATGATGAAAAAAATTGAATAAAAAGATATGTAGGGGAAACCAAACTACAGTAGATAGGAAAAAATCAACAGTATTTACCTGCATAAGTTTCCAAAAATAAGGAAAAATTCTATTTTTTTGAAATAAAGCTTACATATTCAATTGAATATTCTTATAGAAAAAAATATCACGAAATCATTCAATTAACTGTATGAAACACTTTTATTAGACCCGGTCAATGGTACGATGTTGACACCTGTATCCATCAATAGATAATTGTTTCGGGTATTGCTCCTGGGCATGGCAGAATACTAAATTCTCAATAATGAAAATGTATCATTAGCATACAACAATTAAAATTAGTTTATTGAGTTAATAATAGTTGAAACTATGATTATTTTACAAAAATCACAAAAGCTTACATTTTTTGTATCTCTGATATTCCGTGAGATTGTTACGATTGGTTAATAACCTGACTTGTGATGACAGAAAAGTTCACAATTTTTACATACCTTAATTCTAAAAATGATATCTTTTCCATTAGACTCCCTAACACAATTAAAATTTATGTGATTTTTATTAACTAATAATTTACGCTATTTTCTTGGTTTATTATGTACAATAACTTAAATTTAAACACTTCACAAAACAAAATAAACAAACTGTTGGAAAATGTAATGTCTAATAAAAAGTCCTTTAAATATTTATAAATAATAAAGAAAGAACGCTTTATATCAACAAATATTGTTTATTAAACTTCAAGCTTTGATTCTCATGTATAAACGTTCCACAGAAATGTTTCATTAAGGTAAAAAGTATGAATAATGAAGAGGCGAAATTTTTTTTTCAGATTAAAAATTATTTTTTTGCTCTCAAACATTAATTAATTATAAAATTTCAAAGAAACCTCGTCAGAAAATATAGTATACTTGTTGAAATGTTATACTAACAAAAATAATGAACATTTTTTGCCAGGTTTCCAGTCAATTAAGATTATCTACTGTAAATCGTTATCTACTGTAGGGTGGTTTCCCGTAGCTGTAGATGCGTAGCCGTGAAATCGGCCTGGGGTACTGTGGACCCCCGGTGACGTCAACGATTAAAATTGTAGGTACCTTTCTAAAATTAAATGCTTACATATTTTATTTATTTTATATGCTAAGTTTTTCCAATTAAAGCTTTTAAAGTTGAAAAATTGCATTGACCTTTTCATAAATTCAAAGATTTTCCAATTTTGTTACTTCTTAATATAAAAGAATCTAAATTTTGACAAAGCTTAAATTTAAATATTAGAATGTACTCTCTGGGATTTGTTCACAGTAGTAACGCCTATTTAAAGTCAGACGTGCATAATTCAGGAGTTTCTACGAAGTTTCAAATTTCGCTGCTTAGTGATACATTTTTCTATTGGATTTTTTCAGTAGTAAAATCCATTTAAAGCCAGGCATCATAAGCAGCCATTTTTCTTTGAAAGTTTAAAATTAAATTCTAAACATCTATCAATTTGAGAAATCATTGCTAAAGGATTCTGTCTTTTTACATGTTTCGATTGCCTCTTTTCAGAGAAAAAGTTCGCCAATAAGTCAACTTTCAAGGAAGGTTTAACAAGCTTTAACTATTCCCACAACAAGTGAAGGTTTCTTATTCCTAACTTTGCATATCGTTAGAATCTTACTTTCCTTATTGGGCCTATCATCCTCCCTTCTGCTTATTTTATCTCTATTACTTATCTCCTTACTCTTCCCTCCCAGTCTTTCATTATTCCTCTAATGATACTTTATCTTTACTTTCTGTGAGGTACACTCTTCTTGCTCTCTTTTGAGTCTGCATTACATCAGTTTCCAGTTTCTCTTCTTTTTGCTATATTTCATTTCTTTGCCCCTGGCATGCTTTCTTACCTTTCAACTTTCCCTTCTGCTTCTGCCTTATTTTAATAAGCGCCTCACTTTCCTCTAAGCCTGTTCTCAACTCAGCCCCTCTTTTTCTCCCCTTTCCATTTCTTCTCCCTACATCTTATCTCGTTTCACAACTCTTAAATCTTACTTCTTTCCGTCCTACCCTCACATCCTGTCAATGTCATTAAGGGTCATTCATGTATTATGTAACGCACTTTGGGGATTTTTAGATCCATCCACACCGATTTAAGACTTAAAAAAAAGACTCTGCATAAAATTTCACTTCATCAGGCAGAACATTTATAGGAATAAATGTTTTTTTAAATACTTTGTAATGTTATTTTTAATTGGAAAAAGTTGTAAAAAACATTCATAATTGTTATCAACGAATTATATAAACTGCATTTGTACTTTTACACACACACACAAATTCTTCTTTAACTTTTGAAAATGACTTTATAACGTAATCGAGCTGTAAAATTTAATCAAGCATTATAACCAATTAATTTTTTGTTTAAACAAACTTCATAAACAGTTGTTTCGTATGCATATTTTTTTAGAAATAGATTCTTCAATAACAAAATTTTGCTGCAAATAATCATATCTACTTTCTAATAGTTAAATCTATCTGTTTATTTAAAAAAGAATTTTTTCTATCTAAAATATCAATGTTCTACAATTGTTTAAGTAATTATTTGATTGTATATTTTCTTGGACCAACAGAATTTTTCATGTCACAGGAAAATGTACTTGGTTAAAGAAAATCAAGGTTAGTACTGGTTGTATTCGTATTTTTCAATATTTTCTTGATTTAATGCTAATTTTTTTTCCTTGAATGAAAATCCATTTCTGGACCACTGTGGTACCTCCTTAAAATACGTTACGTAATATTTGAATGACTTCTCGCGTTCTGTACTATTTCCGGTATTATTTTTAGAACCTCTTCAATCTCAAGCCTGACATCTTTCATTTTCTTTTTTCATTGCAGCTGCTTGCCTTTCTTCTTTATCTTTTAGTCAGAGAGAGGTCTGAGATTTTCCACTGAATTCAGATGTGATTGACCTTTAATTTAGATGCTTTCAAATTAAAGGGTTGGAAATTAAATTCCTTTAAAGGGAGGGGAGTTTCCAGTTTTAACTAATTTAAATATTAAGTTTAAAATATAAATTTTTCCCACCTACAAGTTTTTCGATTCAAATAATTGCCCGAATTCTAAGGTAAATTTTTATTAACAATTTTATAAATTCAAACTATTCACTAAGTTAAAATGGAAAAGCTCATGTTCTCACTTAATTGTTCGAAATAAGGTCTCAAGTGTGCAAAAAAGTGTTCGAATAAAAGGATAGGTATTATAGAAAAAATATGATTAAAAACATAGAAAGTTGAAGGTCTACAAAATCAAATAAATACAAATTTCATATTCTATAATCTTGTAAATCATGGAATCTTTTAGGCTTTCTAATTTTTAAATTCTAATTGTTCGTAAATTAATAAACAAAATTTATTCTTAAGTCTTCGAATTTGATATAAGTATCTAAATTTGAAGCGCTATCAAAGTTTGTAAGTTTTTTAAAAAGTTTTTTCTCTCTAAACCTGAATTAGTGAAAGTACTACTAATTGAAATAAGAGTTGAGTATGCTGTTGTATTTTATTGAATTACGTGGTGTTTCTGTGAGTAAACACGTATTAAAGGGATTATTTGTATCGTGAATAAAGTAAGGTAAAATTATCTGTTTAAATAATTCTAATTTTTCCTGTTTTTGAAGCAGTGACTTGTAAATACGTAATATTGGTAGTGATGACACGTATGATCCAGAATCAGGTGACGTAGCCTGTTGATAAATTTTGCAACATTGCCTTCTTATTGTTTCAATAAAGTTCAAAATCTTACACAATCTCTTTCTCATATTGAACTTTCTTATTTTTACGTTTTCTGTTTCCTTCTTTAATTAATACATACATGAAGCTATAAATAAAGTCGTACATTTTTGTCTAAGGGGCCATTCATTAAGTACGTAAGGGCGATTTGGACCATTTTTGACTCCACCCCTCGCCCACGTAAGGATACATAAGATTTCTGGACCCCCCCCCCTTACTTTTATATTTAACTTGGAATTGTTCTAAATAGCGTTGAATAGTTACGTATCATTAAAAAAACTAAAACACGCGATTTTTAAAATTGTAAAATGGGTAGTTTGAGTAGAATTAATGTAGCTACTGTGATCGTT
>JAABKJ010007627.1:0-11649 GCA_011634705.1 Andricus grossulariae
CGTTTTGGACAATTGACTCTATCTCCCTTGGAGCGTTCGGCAGGGCAGGGTCGCGGTCAACACCGTAAGAGCGACAATGATAGTAATAAAGCACTCTTAGGGCCGCATTATGTCTGTAGATATACGTCATTCCTGCGTGGGTGGGACACACCGATAGTATGTGTTCTACGTACTCAGCGTGTGCATGACACGCTCTGCACCTATCGCTGGGAACTTCTTGACATAAAATAGCAAGGGTCAAATGCTATATAACACAGACGGGATACTAGACGCTTTTAGAGACTATTGTAGAGAATTATTGGGAGACGAAGCTATAGGGCACAATAACTGCGATATAGAACACGATGCGTTAGAAAACTCAACTGAGCGAGTCTGTTCCTCTGTGGTTAGGGATATAATTAGGAACCTAAAAAATGGTGAGGCTGCTGGCGTAGACAGTATTAACGCTGAACTGCTCAAATACAGTTTCGCGTACATATCTTACAGGTTGTGCGGATTGATATATTTATGTATCGAGATTGAAAAAGTTCCAGATGACTATAAAGAAACAAATATCATCTTAATAAACAGAAGAAAGGTAAATAAAAGAAACGGCTCTGAATCCATAGGCATCAACCTATCAAGCACCGCAAGTAAAATATATTCAAAAATACTCATTCATAAGGTAATGAAAATAACAGAAGAAAACATATGGGAAGTCCAAAGTGGATTTATGCCAGAAAGATCATGTACGGATCAAATATTCAGCTTAAGACAGATCACAGGAAAGAGTTTTCTGCTCATTTGTTGACAAGGATGCATTATATCATTAGGGCCATTTATTATATTGATGGGAAAGTATCTAAGAATGGCCCTCTCGGACGAAGCAGGTGTGGATGTCGAGACAGTGAGGTTAAGTTGGTTAGCTTTTGCAGATGAGTAGTTGATATGACAGAGTCAATCGAAGACTTGCAATGTATGTTGAACAAACTGAATACAAGCATGAAGAACATGAGCCCCAAAATTAACGTGAATAGAACAAAAATGATGGTGTCCGAAGAAAATATGAGATGGCAATGTGCATCATTGTCCTGAATAATGGGAGAATAGAAGAAGTTGATAATAAGCAAAGTAAGTAACGTAATTATCCTCCAAGAATGTGTCGAGAAGGAAACAATGGTTGGCATATGTAGAAGAAATTTTTTCAGATGTTTTAAACATGGTAAGAGAACGAAAAATAAACGACGAACGAAACAAGTGTATCGAGCTAAAGTAAATGGCAGTGTGCCCAGAGGCAGACATCCGAAGGAATGGTTAGAATATTTGAATGCGATCATAATTCAATAGACATAAGACGCTATGGAAACACAAATGCTTGAATGAGAAAATGCATGGACATGAAGAAAGCTACAGAGGTATGCCAGGAGTAGTGAGTAAGGAGCTTTACATAATTACTTTGCGAGGCTCTTTATTTGGGGAAATATGCTAGAAAGATTGATCAGCAACCGAGTTTGGATCAGTGTCGCGAAACGAACGTGTAATTTGAACATTAATATTATTATATTCAATTGAAGATTAAAATTATTTTTGACATATTAAAAAACACATTTGTCCTCTTGCCATCCATCAGACGGAATGAATACGGCAAGGAAGGTAGGTAATGTGTAGTCGGTAGGTTGATTCACATTGATTCGGTAGTACATTGACTATATCTGTTGATTATAATTGACACAGTCTAAAAATATTATTCTCTGAAAAAAGACTTTCACAAACACTTGCTGCTGACAGGAAAAAAATGTATCGTTTCTACTTTGAGTTTAGAAAACGTGTTTACGTTTGCAAGTTCTTTACTTCTTGATTCACAACAATAATTATTTATCTTCATGAGATCTAAATTAATAATGAATTATAGACCTCGATATTTAATGTATTATTCACGTGAAAGAAATTAAGACTCCTCTTTATTTTGATTAAGCTAACGCCCGATCAGATAATATCAACACGGGTGAGCATACATACACAATTAACTGCTATGATTATATAATTTATTAGCGAATTTGAATACGTACAAAAACTCGAACGCGGTTATGGTAATGTCTTCCTAAAAAAATTAGAGGTGTAGACAGTTCAGTAATATTTGCAAGTAAGAACTAAGCCCAGTACGAAGTGCGAATCGAGAAAGGATCCAAGCGCGTAACGTGAGGTGAATATATCATCAAGCGCAAAGCATGCGATAAGAATGTGCTCACGCAGCGGGCACAGTTGAAAAAATGTAATTAATGGTGTGGAGGAATATTGTTTGCAGATACTATTCTGAAGTTTTGTAAAATTGCGTAACTGGAGCCTAAAGGAGTTTCCTTGACTTCATCTCGGTTCAGTTGGGCAACCTGTCCTGTGTACATATTGATTTTCGCCCTTTTTTTAATGTTTGTTCTCGTATATATTCCACGAAGCACTGTATTGTTTCGCTCCAATATTGCAACGACGTCACCAGTGGATGTTGTTAAAACATTTTGTTCTTCGGTTGGCACAGGCGCAGATGAATTATTTCCTACTCTTACTAGAATTGGTTTATCCGAGGGAAATGTGTAACAACGAACTTCGTACAGCTTATGTTGGTTACTGCGGGGAATAAGCCGAATTGCTTCAAGCTTGAATCCATGTAAGGTAGAAGGGAGGGAAGAAGTGTGTGTTCTGATAGGAGACCTCGACCTAGCACGAAGAGGAATCTCGGAAGGAGGAGACCTGGCAGGAGAATGATGTCTGTCAGGGGAATTAGATGCTCCAGAACGATAAACCTGAGGGATAGGGTCGCCATTAGGCAAACAGTCAAACTCTGAACTGAACTCTGCAACAAAAAAAAAGATAAATGTTTCTCAAGGTATACAATCGTATGTTGGTACTGACGGTGTGAAATCCCTTAAATGAAAGTTTAGAAATATGTGGCAGTGCGTGAGGCGGCAAATGTAGAACTAACGGTTTGATGATATGTATGGCACAGTATAGGCTGCGTATATGAAAAATAACATTATGACTTTAGAAGGTTTTAGTAACAAATTTGATTCAAAAGAAGTACACTTGATATTTTGTAATCTTGAAAGATATGAAAGCTAGTATTACGAAAATGCCAGATAACAAATATTAAATGAGTTATATGACGGTTTCTCTGAAACATAATTTCCTTTTAAAGGTATCCAGATATACGAGTAACAAAGACAGATAATGCGAATATTACAGTAGGGGTTCTGAGAAATGTTTATAACCGGATGATGCTGCATATCTTGAATGGTGTTGATAGTTTTCCGGTTGTTCCAAATAATACTACAGCAAGGCTAAAGCCTTTAAAGCCTTATAAAAGGTACTTTTGAAACTCAACAGAGAACAAGGATTTAAGAATATTTATGTGAAAACATTCAAAGATGTGACCTTAACAGAATTAATGGAAACCTCTATCAAGCCTGGTAAAAGACTATAAAATGATCAGTAATTTCGACAATGCGGGTTCACCTACTCAAAAATTCGACGAGTTATTCAGTTGAATTATCAAAGAATCCATGAAACTTTCAAAACCATGAATAAAAAATAGTACTGCCTTCTTAAAGTTGATTGATGATATCAGGGTAAAATTGAATCACATTCTGTTTTCGTTTGGCGTAATAACCATTTTTCCAAATATTCAATATGGAAGAGCTGGAATTGCACAAAAAGGCGGAGATTTGATTCAAGTCCATGCCAATATTTTGAAGAAGAAAAAATCTTAGAGCTATAGTTTTAAAGCAAAGTTTGCAAAGGAAGATGGCCTTGAAAATTTAAACAAGACCTTTAAAACGACTGTTTACAATATTTTCTCTTAACATTTTCCTTAACATCAATCTGCGAAATAAATATAGTCATTTTGGCAAATGTTCTGTTTCTTCGTATTATTTGTCAATATTCTTTTGTTAATGAAACTTTCAAAAGCTTACTCATGTAAATGTATTTCTGCGATTCTAGAAAATTTATTCCACTATATTAAAGTTGGAAGATGAGGATTTTCAAGAGCTTTTTCAACTTCTATAAATTATTGTTACCTATGCACATACGCAAGTGAGAGGATGACAGAAAATTATGGACAGCTACGGGGCGTATTTAATGATATTTTTTATAAAAAAATGTATATTCCAAAACGCTCAGTTCTGTTTCCTTCTCTAAAAGGAATCGTTATAGAGGATAGTATATGTGTGGCTAGTAATAGTATTCATTATCCATTGTTCACAAACTGCTCGGCAGCTGTAATAAAATTGCCTAATGACATGAGAAAATAAGTATGAAAATTGATGCTGGCATCAGTGTTTGGATACACAATTCTCCAACATCTTTGACATATCTTCAAACGTAGAAGTTGATATATTCATTGCCATGTACAATAGAATCATAGAATCAGCTGCATGCATTATTAAAATTCTCAAAATGTAGCAAAAAGAACTAAATCAGTATCATACAATAGAACGTGAAATCATTCAATAGAACGTAGAGTTCATTCCAGTTGTACCGGTTTCAGTATTAACGTGATAAATAGACGGTTTTTTCAATGTTAATTAATTGAAACGTCAATTGCTCTGTGGTTGGCGTTCGTACAAAACAAACGGTTCGCGTAATTCTCAAAAAACAGATGAAAGAGAATTTCGTGTGTTGATCAAACATTACTTTATAAAGAAAATATGTATTCATTGTGGATAAAAAGTGGATACACTACTACACGCCTGAAACCAAGCAACAGACCAAACAATGGGTTACCAGAGACGAATCTGCACTAAAAAGGCTAAGATCATTCCTGTAGCTGAGAAGGTTATGGCTATAGTCTTTCGTGATTCAGAAGAAATAATCTTTATTGGTTATATGGAGAGGGGTCAATCTATTACAGGTGTCTACTATACATCGTTATTGGACTGTTTGAAAACTGAGCTGCAAGAAAAATGTCTACGATTGGCCCACAAAAAGTCCAGTTTCATCATCGAAACGTACGACTTCATCCATCCACAGTCATGTCCGCGAAATTGCTGGAGTAAGGGTTTCAAATTGTTGCGCAATATTTTATTCCACATATTTAACTCCCTTTGATTATCAACTTTTCATCAACATAAAGAAATTACTGGCGCGAAGGACATTCTAATCAAACCAGGAGGACATTGTGAAAATGAATGCCTATTTTGCAGAGATGGACAAATCTTATCATTCAGAAGGTTTCAAGAAAATGGAGACAAAAATTGATGGTTTTGTCCTAACAAATTGAGTAGGTTTTATTTTCGCACGGAATTTTCAATCCAGCCTCAAAATTCTGTAGTTATTCCTGGATTTATGTAAGCAACTACGAGTATAAAGACAAAGGATATATTATCTATACGCACTTTCACTTTAACAGTATTTACTGTTGAAGATAATTTAGATATATATGAGATATCTATAATGTCTCATATAAGCCAGACGATCCCTATTTTGCTCCTTTGTATTTGCAGAAAAAAAATTAATTTAGGCTAAAATTGAAAAAGTCCTCGGATTTAGATGAAAGTGGTTATTTGGGGACTTCGGGGCATTTGATTACGAATCTAGATTTAAAATTGTAAAATTTTTAATTTGAAGGTTTCAAAATTCAAAATGACGGACACAATATGGCAAGGAAAATAGGAAAATTCAACGTATGTGAATAGAATACTCAATAGGGACACTTTTCGAAATTCATTATTTATCACAAAAACATTCTGAATTTCTCCGCAATGAATTAGTTCAAAATTCGTAATCTCTTCTGAAAAACTGAAGTAAAATTTCAAGAAAATAGTAATTCAGATAGAATGGAAATTAAATCACACGAATTTCGATTTGCGTATAGCTTGAAAAAATGTACTCAAAACTATAGATGTGTCATAAGATTATATTTACCAATGGAATTAAGGATAACTGCCATAGATATGACGCGACTATAAAAAATCCTCATATTTTATAATTACAGAAAAAAATTATTATATCGTTAATGAAATATTGAATTCATACTGTGACTGAAGAATATTCTGGTGCTATCATACATTATATAATAAATCTTTTAGTCGTTCGCGTATAGATGATAAGCGCCAAGGTTGTTCTTCTGAGATATTTGCATTTGATTTGAGTCAGTTTAAAACATAACTACAGATCTAAAATTCGTTGAACAGATATCACAATTATATGATCATTGACGTTTAACAAAAAGCCGGTTCTCACAATGAAATTTACATAGCGTCTACTATAAAGTATAATTTTATTAGATTTATTCATGCCTTTTTCACTGATGATAAGCATTGTGTAACGAACTGAATCTTTTACCTTCAAAAATAAAGGTCGCAATAAAATTTGACTCTTTTTAATCAAAGGACTCTTGTTTTTATTTTTGTTAGACTAGATAGTAAGATTAATTTTTTTCCTAAAACAAAATTGAGATGAAAAACTAAATTTTAATTTTAGATTGGTAAACATAATCGTTTAATAAAAAGTGAAATTGTACTTTTCGAACTCCAGATAGTTTCAAAACACTGTTGCGGCCAATGCTAAGGGTGTGAAAAAACACATCGAAATTGCATTAAACTGCATTTGTTTATTAGATATTACATAAGTTGAGAAATTATGAAATTGGTTCTTAGATATAGAAAAAGTTTGAAAAGTCTACGGTAACTGTACTGGGCGACACATTTCTTATCGCCATTGGAAGAGATAAAATCAACGTAAGAGACAATATTCACATAAATCCAAACATTTCAACAAAAAATAATGCAAAGACATAAAATTACAGACTTTTATGATTTCTTGTTTAGTTAACAAGATTTAAAGGATTTTCTGAAAGAGAAAAATTGTTATTTAATTTTTTTGACCTCCATTGCAAATGGTATGGTACCGATTACAATTAAAATTTCACTAGACATTAGCATTACTTATTTTTGACTGCTATATCGAAGGAAGTTATGATCACCTTATTTATTAAAAAAATTTTAGCTGTTCTAGTAACATTTTCAAATCTGAATATTTTTAAGTGCTATATTCAGGATTTCAAAATACCTTTCGTCGTTTGACAAAGGATTGTTAGAAGAGACGGTTTTCAAATGTTATTTCAGAATATAAATTTCAAAAACAAATTTTGAAAAATTATTGCTTTACAAAATTTGAAACAAATTTTATTGATGTTTAGAGCTGAGACATTTTCGTGCACGTCTACAGAAAAAAGCTATGGGTCCAATCCACGCAAAATTTCAACTGTAGGTGCCATGTGATATTCTCTAGTGAAATTTTAAGAATATTTTAATATCTTTGTTGGCTACCTTGGTGATTCGTATGTTCGTTACTCATCCCAAAATTATCCAGGAAGTCCCTTCTTTTGGGCGGTATACCTGATGATATTTCTGTAAAAGAGCAAAAAAGAGTGAAGAATTTGTAACGTAAAAATTATGTTACAAATATTCAAACCGCAACTCGATTATTCCATTTTATTTCTTATAAGTCATTTCAAACATAAATTGGCAAATCAAAGTTTGCCAAATAATTCTAAGCAATATCTCAATTTGTTTATTTGAGTTAATCAGAAACCCATAATTGTGGAAAGTGTAGTAAAAGAACGCGTTCGTGTGAAATTTTCTTTGTATTAACAAGTGATTACTTTAATGCAAATAAAAAATATACACACACCTAATCTATTTGACCTTCCTCTAAAGTCACAATTAGAAGTTTTTCCATCACCTTACTGTCCGCTCCATCTATTCAATCACTTCCAGATGCCTAAAATTATCCTGGTATCAGTGCAGAATTTGGTTCAGTACGAATTTGTATCAGCCGACATGCACTGAGCTTAGAGATTCCACTAGTCATGCTGCAATATAATGACAGAATTGCTTATCGTTAAGTCTCAAAAAGGTTTCACGCTAGGTAGATAAGACGTTCCAGAATTTCAATTACTCGTACAGTTACTTTTAACCTGGCCGTCATTCTGACATGATTCTTTTAGATATGGATCAGCAGCTACTTTGTGACTGGCAGACGATAGTAGGTGAAAAGACGAGAAAATTCAAATGGTCCCATTAGAGTGACGATGTCTCAATAAGTATTTCAATATCTCACCACATCTTGGCAAGTTTGGATCGTCATGAAAAACAAGAGAATAAGTCCTTGAAGTTACAAATCTTAAAGCTAGCCCTGTGCATGGAGTGACAGTAACACAATTGCGTTTTCTGATCATTGATGTGTTTGATGTACTTGTCAATTTTAGATTACATTGTCAAAAATTTTTGGAATTCTCCAACACTTTTACAATACAAGCGTGAGGTAAAATTGCAAACACGGTATTGGAATGAGGAAATTTCAATACATGTATTGTAAGTGTTGTAAATCGTGAAGTCACCGTCGGGAATTCCAATACGTGTATTGTAGTGTTTATAATTGCACTCGGAATTAACGGAATTCGCGGAATTCAAGGATTTCATGGTATTCACAGAATTCAAGGAAGTCATGGAATTCGTGAAATTCCCGAAATTGACGGAATTGACGGAATTCGAGGAATTCACGGAATTTAAGGAATTCATGGAATTGAAGAAATTCAAGGAATTCATTAAATTCACTGAATTCATGAATTTCACGGAATTCGCGGAATTAATGGAATTCAAGAAACTCACGGAATTCACCAAATTCGCGGAATTTAATAATTTCACGGAATTCGTGGAATTCATGGAATTTAAGGAATTCAAGAAATTCATGAAATTCAAGGAATTTAGAAATTTGAGGAATTCACGAAATTTATGGAATTTGTAAAATTCCAAAAATTCACGGAATTCATGGAATTTGCTGAATTCACAGAATTGAAGAAATTCACAAAATTGAAGGAATTCAAGTAATTCATGGAATTCACGAAATTCACTGAATTTATGGAATGTACGGAATTCATGCAATTCATTAATTTAAATAAATTCTCGGGATTCACTGTATTCACAGAATTTGCGGAATTCAAGGAATTCACGGAATTCGCGAAATTAATGGAATTCAAGGAATTCGTGGAATTCACATATTCGCATAATTAATGGAATATAAGGAATTCAAAAAATGTATGGATTTTGAGGATTCCGTGGAATTTGTGCAATTCATGAAATTCACGGAATTCATGGAATTGACTAAATTGATGGAATTCACAGCATTAATTGAATTCAATAAATTCTCAGAATTCATTGAATCCAATGAATGTATGAAATTATTAGAATTCACGAAATACACGGAATTAATGGAAATCACGGAATTCGCGGAATTCATGTAATTAAAAGAATTCGTGGAATCAAAGGAATTCACGAAACCTATAAAATTCACGGAATTCATGGAATTCACGAAATTCATGGAATTCACGAAATTCATGGAATTCACGGAATTCATGAAATTCAAGGAATTCACTGATTTTGTGGAATTGACGGAATTGATGAAATTCCAAGAATCCATGGAATTCAAGGTATTCATGACCCTCGAGAATGCCGCGAATTAATTGATTTCACGAATTTCCTGAATAGCGTGAATTCATTAAATTTCGTGAATTCCTTGAATTCCGCGAATTTATTGAATTCCATGAACTTTTGCAATTTCGTCAATTGACTAAATTCCATGAATTCCTTAAATTTGGTGAATTCATTGAATTCCACGAATTCCGTGAATTCTATGAATACATTGAATTTCTTGATTTTTTTAAACTACTTGAATTCCGCGAACCTAATGGATACCATGAATTCCACGACTTCCTTGAATTTTATGAATTCCGTGAATCCCTTGAATTTTATGAATTCCGTGAATCCCTTGAATTTGGTGAATTCCACGAGTTCTTTGAATTTCACGAATTCCTTTAATTTTACGAATTCCGTAAATTCCGCGGGTTCCGTGAATTCCGTGATATCCTTGGAATCCGTGAATTTCTTCAATTCTGTGAGTTTCTTGAATTTCATGAATTCCTTGAATTCCATGAATATGCACGCTTTATATATCCAGCCGCGAATGTGATAAAAAAGTGTTACTGGCTATTGGACTTGTATTGTAAAATTCCAATGTATGTGAGGTACCATACCAATACCAGCATTTGGACACTACAACATTACGTATTGTAGCGTTACCTTACGTTTCTGAAATAAACTTCCAATATATTTATTGCAAGTTTGCAAGCGAAATTTTTAACAGTGTATAAGTGAAAGGAAGAAATAGCGCTGGAAGCGGCCACATTACGCCTGTTTCACATTCGTGCAATGGCGTATACAGAGCTGTCTCCATGACAGATAGAGATGACTTACAAAACGAATTACAAAACGTTATAGAAATCCAAATACTGAACGATCACACAAGCAAACGAATTGATAAGTCCATAAGAAAATACTCTCAGAACAACAAGTCAAGACGACCTACTAAAGAAAGGGAAAGAACAACGACCACCATGTTACCCTGCATTCAAGGTGTCACAGTACAAATGGGAAGAATTCTCAACAAACACAACATTCAAACCATATCGGAACAGGACATTGCACTTTATTTGACAAAATGACGGTCATCACAGAAAAATAAAATAATTTTGCAAGAAAATATAGAGAAAAAATCGAAATTTTAAGACACCAAGTTCGACGAGTCTCCACGGTAGGGCGCTTTGGTCAATTACAAGCATCGTAGAGAGTATACATAAGAACGACATAATCTGAAACTTCAGTTTCCGGTTAGCCCTGAAGAAGTGAGGTGCAATATTCACGAAACGTCGGCTAGAATCGTAGTTGTGCACACCTTTAAAATCTGAAACTCCTCCTGTCATTATATAAAATGTTTTTAATATTTGGAAAAGCTTTTCGTTTTCCGAGGATCGTTAGGGCGCCCCTAGAACCACCGCTGGCGGTCAAAGCATGCGGCACGGTGGTAATAGTGAACTGCGAGATGGTCAGGCAGATCTCACAAATCCAAAAGCTGGTCTGTAAGAACATCTGCAGCAAACAGTCAACAGTAAAACATTAACTGTGCCTGCTAAGGCTGCTTTAGCTGATGAATGAAGAAATACTTGACGCATGAAATGTAACTTTTCATGATATAATTCCAATTTTATTTCAATTTATTGATTTAATTTCACTGATTTCACTTAACATGACTTGAGACAACTTTTCACGACTTGGCCCAACTTGACGTTTGTTAACGATAGTATAACCTCACAAAAAATTTTAATAGATTAGCAATTATTACATTCTCATCCAGAGAAGGTGTTAGATTTGTGTAAAATTTCACTTTCTCGGTTTTTGTCAAATGTATACGTTTGGAGACCCCCTGAACCCAAAAAAACAGGTTTTTACGCATGTGTCTGTCTGTATGTATGTATGTATGCCTGTCTGTGAGCACGATAACTTTCGAAAAAATTGACCTATTAGATTGGCCTTTGGTATACTCTTTGAGTCTTGCAAACAAAAAGTCGAGTTCGTTAGCCAGCCATTTTGGATGAAAATTCAAAAAGTGAGCGCATTTTTTAAATTTTTTAGGCCATTTTTTTCACAATTTTGAAACTATATGTGCATCCGTTCATAGTCATCAAAAATTCAAACAATTTATATCCATGACATTTTTCGATAAAATGAAAATTTTCAGACTTACAGCATTTTCAAAATCCAAAAGAGGAAACGAAAATTA
>JAABKJ010007628.1:0-11648 GCA_011634705.1 Andricus grossulariae
ATATATATATATATATATATATATATATATATACGAAGAAAAAGCTATATAACAATCTAAGTGCAGGCCATTTTTGATTACGACGGAGATAAATCAGTCGCCGATTAAAGATTGCACAGTTTTTCTAGGAAAAGGACACTCGATTTCAAATGTTAAGATATCGCGACAAACGGTTAACGATAATCTAGTAACAAAGTCTTTTCGATAACGTGGAGGAGATATTTTTGTTCTTTAGAGATACGCGAGATAAATGAGAAATAATGAATACTGATAAAAGAAAGAGCAGCGTTTAAGTGAATATTATTATTATTGTATTATTTTTAGTTATCATGAAATTGGTGGTTAAACGAGGGAGACGTACCGACAACGTTTCGAGTAAACACGTAGTTAAGTGTTACACGACAATTTATAACTATGAAATGATTACTATTATTAATTAATATTATTATTGTACTGTTTCTTATTTTATTATCATTAAAAACAAATCTACAGCAAGTTTCATCTTGATTTTTATCGAAGTCTTTAGTTTGTTTCAAGTCGTTTAACAGCGTATAGATGGTTTTAAACATTAAAGAATCTTTAATTTCGATAAAATAACGTTATTAAAGCCGAGATTAGGTAGGTATGTGCGAACGGTACTAAGTATAGGTACAAGAATGCCATTTATTTACAGAATGGTAGGCTTGGTAAAAGCCACGAAAATCTTCTATTTTGCGTCGTAATGAAATGGAGACTATAACACACGGATGACCACTATTTCTTGCAAGTTTGGGGTAACTGCATTAGTTTCTTCTGCTTTACGAAGTGTTCTGTAAGCAAAAAAGCAGCGGGAATCAATCTCGTAAAGAAAGGCCGCTTATAATATTCACCCGTTTACAATATTTTAGAAATGAGAAAGGGAAACAGATGTTCGAAGAAGCTGGAAATCTACTTGTAAAATATAAAGATTGGCAACGAGCCCATTGTTATTATATAATATTATTGATTAAAGTAATACTATTAGTTAATGATTATGAAATGTCAGTGGGATCCAAGAAAGTTAACGTAATAACACGAGAGTCCCACATCAACTGGCGTATGTTTGAGATTATTTTTCTAAAGAAAAAGTTGAATTCTGATGCATTCAAGATAATATATGGATTTCAATTTTTTTTCTTATTTACGGCATATTCAATTCGAAAGATTTCAAATTTCATTGCCTTTCAATTGGAAGGCTGCTTGATCTAATATAATTTTATTTTTATTTAATCGTATGTTGTTTTCGTTTCTTGGAATAAAGTTAAATACTTTGCAACTGCAACTCGTTTGAAGAGAATTTCCGGTCAAGTTTGAAATCTTTCAGAATAAAAATGATTGTAAAATGCTGTAATATGAGAATGTACGCTTGAACGCTTTCCGGTAACGTGTCAAGAAATTAAATAAATGAAATAAAATTGAATATAAAGATTCCCAGGCGAGTTAGCGTGTACCACATATTGGGGTGGTTTAACTAATTTTAGATATCGTTGCGTCTCATTTTAAATTGTTCGATTACGTCTTTTTCTTAGTCCAAGCGGTGCACAGTAGATATTGAAATTTTGTCTAAATTGTTATTAAGCATGAAATTCGGGTGGTTTTTCGGAAAATCGAAATTTCTTACTATTGTAATATCGTAATTTAAATCGTAATATCGAATTATATTTGTGGTATTCAATGTTTGGGTGTTAACACTTAAAATAGTTTAAATCAAATTTTTAATATTTTTAATATTAATAAGTTTAACATTGCGATTTAAATTACGATCTTTAAAGAAAAATAATGATATCAATGTTCGTATCACTTTATGTGAAAACGATACCCAACGCACATAAATGGTTAGAAAAAAAATAATATAAACAATTTGGCAGTATTGGAAAAAATTGTAAAAAAAATCGAAAAAATGTTAAGCAGCCCACCCTACAAGTTTTCTAAATGTGAAAAGAAAACCTTCTCACCAAATTTCATGCTTTTGTTACAATGTAAAAAAATTTAAAAGTATGGGTTGATCTATAATTATTTTATATGCAATGCAAATTAATTAAATTTTTTCTTCAGTCAGCAAACGATAAATAATAATGATTCAAAAATTTCGATGCGTTTTATTCGATACTTTCAATAATCAGTGCCCAAAAATGTTACCCTAACCGGCCAACTGAATGCTGATGACTGCCCATGATATAAGTCAGCTTAGTATACCATAAATTTGATTTTTCGGAAATGAAATCTATGGCTTTAGTAAATTAGCAAGAGATTTTTATTAGCATCAGGTTACGGTGTGGACGTAATTCTCAAATAGTTTCTGAATATGTTATAAATCTTCAGATGTTCCTTATATGGATCCATGCGTTCAAAAGCGATAAGGCTGACTCGCTTTATAAGCAATTTTTAAAACTTAAGTTGCTACAAAAAGTCACGAATCATGCTGAATTAATAAATTTTTAAATGTCTTCCACGAAGGAATCGTAAGTAGTGATATCTCCAAAGCCAGAAAGTATTAAAGAGAGTGGAAGGTGACCGTACACTGGTCACTAGCACACTCTGCCTCTTCGGGGAAGAAGCTCGGGTATTTCAACGGGAAGTTTACATTCTACAATGCACAAAGAGGCAATTGCATGATCCATGGGCAATGGCGTCCGGTCGTTGGTGTAAAAAGAGATCCTGACGGCTGCTTTGTGCTTCTTTGGTGATATCTCGAGCATTCATTTCATGTGTTGTGATTTGTAACATTACATTAAGACAATCTTTATTGTAGAGAATGAATTAACTGTTCTTCGACGTGAAATCGTGAGCATTTACGAAAATAAGGAAACTATATGCTCAGTTTGGCGTCACTCAGCGATCTCGAACGAAAAGCGTCGTGTTCCTTGTCCTTTATCAAATTGCATTATTATCAAAAGGAATGAATGCTCGAGGATCCGGCAGAATAAAACAGTGGATTGTGGTATAAAGTTCGAGAGGATTTTATATAAGTTTGTATTTTTCTCAGGTATAACGTAGATTATAGAAAATGTTTCGTCTGATTCACGTGATATTTTTCCAATCGGTCACATCCGATACATCATTTTTTGTAACGAACCGGTCGCAATCGGCAATTACCTTATAAGAATACCGATTCAAATAATTTTTACTGCTGATTCAAATGCATCCAATCGATTTTTCTTTGTTTAGTTCCTTCCCCGAGACTGCAGGAGCGCTGAAACTCGTGTACGGAAAACTACATTGCGCTCTTATGGCACCTTCCACTCTCTTTAATAATCTGTCCAATGTATGAATGCGTCTCTTATTAGAGCGGTTCTGCGCGCAGCCAGGATTTCAGTTATTAATGGCTGCGCCTGTGACAGCTCTATTGTGGTTCTCTCACCCAATTCGTGGAGGATTTCAAGACACATCATGTTTACGGCGTTACTACTCCTTACTGTTACTTCATGATAGTTTCACTCAAGTCTGAGGTAAAAATCTCTTTTTCGGGACCCGTTTTGAGACAGCCTTGTGCGCTTGTTCTTGTTTCGTTCTCACTTTTTTATACGAGAGAGACAGAGCTAATCATATAACATTTAGATACAAAAATACATGACGGATAGTAAAACAAATAAGAGCTATATTATTAACTAGAGGTGAGGCAGAAAAAGAATGTTTGTTGCGCTATCGGCATTTCATTAATAAACTCAAAACGGCGACAAATTTGGATGACTAATTTTCATATTATCAATAAAAAATGTATAAGGACAGATTTTTTTTATAAATGAACTATCTTCTCTCCCCCTTTTTATTACTTTTACCATGTTTGCGTATCTCACCAAGAAACGAATATTATGTGCGATATTATTTTTAATTAATTGAAAAGGCGCAGAGCGAGTACTTACGGGACACCTCCAATTTGTTCGTCACGTATATATAATGATACTAATTTTATCGACGTCTACTCAGAAATCGAAAGAAAGTTTGTCACTTTTCTTTTGATTTTGTAACAGATTAGTGATATGCGTAGGGAGCGGCCATAAATCACGTGATCGATTTTTAGCTCATTTTCGACCTCCATAGTGACATTTGTGCTGCCCCCCCCCTCCTATTCTCACGTGACTTTTCAGAAATTGACGAAAATTTACAGAAAATGACGGAAATTCTTGAAAAGGATGTTTTAAAACTGTTAAGTGCATCAAGTAAACCTATCCTGATCCTCAAGTGATCATACATGACATTTTAGCTGAGCCCCCACCCCCTTTTAGGGTCACGTGACATGGATGCCCCCATGCGCTGTCTCAATGTTTGTATATCGATTACGGATATTGAGGGTGTATTGTTTGTCATTTTCGATATAGGAAGTTGTGCTTTTTCTAAAATAAAACAAAATCTACGATATCGTGAAATTTTGTTTTTGAGTATGATTTTTATGAAGGGCCGGCTACTATTGCATTATTGGTATGGAGTGTTTGGCACTTTGAAATTTTACTCAAAACGGTGTACCGTGTTCACATTATTTTAATTCATTTTCTCTTACACTTTTATCATCAAGTGAAACTCCACCCCAGCAAACATCAAAAGTCGCCGGCTTTGATATTTTGCCCCTTTAGTTATGGTGTTGGACAACAAAAATTGGCATTGCATAATTGCATATTTTTTTACTAATGTAAATTAGGCGGTCAACTTTTTTCTAATAATAATTATTTCGAAAATATACCAGAAATTTATTATTTAAGTCACTTTATTTTTGTTTATTATTGACTTGGGTTCTTCACTAAGTTTTCATGTACACTGGAACTTGGAATTATGGCGTCCGAGTTTATGTCCTTCCGAGAACTGCTGGCCTCGGAATGTGGTAACGTGCGGTGCTGGGGAGGCTTGCGGACTGAAGCGTGACAAACAAGCAGGAGGGCTGGACTCTCCGCGCGTTAGTTGCATCAGTTTACGTCATCCGTTCAAACCCAACAGAAATGATTCACGCGCCCCTTCCTGTTTACGTCCTGAGTGTCTGGATTTATGTCTAAGACCACTGCGAGCAATGCCCGAATTCGCTAACATATAGATGTATTTAAAACTTTGCAGCAATTTATTAATGTATAATTAATGTGTACTTAATTATACTATATTAATGTGTGCTGACCGAAAATGTTGGAATTAATCCAGTGAAGCAAAAAGAGTTGTTTTTTATGAATCCGAAGAGGTTAAACAAAAATTTGAAATCGGTATAACTTTAATGAATTTAAATTGAAACAAAAAACTCAACAATATTCCGGAGGTATTCTTAAGCTCTATTGAATTATGAAAGGATTACTTAGAAAATACAACCATCTCCGGGAAAACCCTTCTCAAAGGAAAGGCGCGTCCCCAAAAAAAAAACTTATGACGCAGAAAGAGCTGTACAACTTTTATACTTTTTAAACAAAAAAAAGAACTTAAAACTTGTTTCGAGCCACTAATTAGCTCTAATGAACTAGTATGATAGAAACGCCTGATAAAAAGCAACCATCCCCGAGAAAATCCCTGCGAAACATGTTCTTTTTACGCTCTGTCTAAACCTAAAAAGAACATCCATAAAGAAGAAACTATTTCCGAGAAATTCTTCGTGAAATGGGTAAAAGTCCGTTAATAACAAATTTAGCCTAAATACAAAATGCTGTATAAGTTGTACATTTCTCGCATCAAGATTATACACATTAATATAAAGAGAAGGAATAAAAAGAGTAAAATATTAAAGAAAAAGAAAGAATATACATACACATATTCACATATATAGTAAAAAGTTTGTTGTAAGGACAACCGCGGTGTGTGCTTACAGTCTGCGATGGACTCAATACGACGATCCGGCAAAAGTCCCATACACCCTGAGGACACGGAGCCACACCTACGGGTGCTCAAACGTTTTTTTGGTCCACCTGGAATACCTCGGGACAATACGTACCATGACTATTTTTCATATTTATAACAAAATTCAAATTCTTTTTTTTTTTTTTAATTTTAACGTGCAATATTCCCTGACAAGCGGACATTTTCTTGGTTGAACCAACCTTGCCTTATCATTTCAATGCCGAACCTTGCATTGGCAGTTTCAGGAAATCTTCACCGAATTTTTTGTGCTATCTGGGAGGGATGCTTTTCAGTGTATTATCCAGTGAAAGCTTGGTACCTCGATCCAAGAGCACCGATGATCAGGACGACTAGCTTAACAGAATATTCCAGGTATACCCGTCGCAACTCCCTTGTAAGGTCGTTAGATCTCTCTTTTCTTTTTATTCTCCTTGGCTGTGATTCGATAACGAACATGGTTCATTGCTTGAAGTCAAAGAGAACTATGTCAAGCCTCGAGTGCGCGACAGAAAGAAATGTCAAGAATATGAAGTTCCAGTATATTAGGCAGTTGAAATCAGGTGTACTTGATGATTTTGGTGTTGTTCAGCACGCATATGATGTCAAGAAAATCAATGGTTGCCATTAAGTGGGGAAAACGCTTGAACAGTCACTTTAAGGGGTATATGAAACTGATCAATATGTGAATTTGGCAATTAAATTATTAATAACATTTGTATAGGCAAATATCGGCAGACTTCTTAAAGTTTTTAAGGTACCCCTTTTGATGTAACTCAAAACATCTGATGAAACTTTGAACGTGATTTTATAGAATAATTTAGCAAACGTGGATAATAAGTAAATTTTAGAAGCGCTAATACACACAATACTATATATAAATATATATATACTGTATATAGATATTATAATGAACCTGTATATTTCGTGACGGCAATGCCGAATTATTTATTTAATTTATAAGTTATTGCAAATATTTTTAATAGTATCTCAACATACTTAGATAGTTTTTACTTTAAAAAATAAACTGCAATTGTCAAAACGTTTCAATATTATAAAAACTAGAGTTATGAATTTTTCAAAATAGCCGAAAATGAATTTTTTCAATTTTCAATCGTCAATAGCTTTTAATCTATAAGTTTTTTGTACATAACGTACATAGCATTTTTTCCTTATTTTGCCCCATATTTTCAGAAAAAATTGGTTGGAAATAAAAAAAAATGTTGAAAATAAATTGTTTAAACAAAATTGTTAATAACAATTTGCACCATAATATATTATTAAAACATCTTTAGCAGATATTTTTACATAATATTCTATGAAATAATATTTTAATGTAAAGTAAACAGCTAAAGATATCTATAAAGCAATGATTTTGTGTTGTTGCGTTTATAATTTAACGAGATTTTAATAAACAAATTATATTTAGGCAAATATCGGCAAACGTTTTCAAGTTTTTTAGGTACCTATGAATATTATTTACCACTTTTAATAAAAATATTGACGGAATATTGCGGCATACTATAACTTTTCTATAAATGTACTTTTATTTTTTGAAGAAAACTGATGCAATTTTCATGATTTGTGTTCTCTAATCATTTCTCCACCACTGCAGATGCATGATAACGAAAGGGTAACTTCGAATTTTGTAACTTCAATTCTCTATTTATCAAAATATGCTAAAGGAAAAACCGATCTAGTAACTTTTTTTTTCTCGCCATGTCCACATTTTTGCACTGACAGGACTATTTTATAGGAAGAAATCTAAGCTTTTTAACTAGACTATTTAAAAAAAATTAAAAGGGTCAAAAGAACAATGGTATTTTTGGGCCCAGAGCGTGCAGTAACACATACAATTTTATACAAATTGTGGATACTTGCATCAATTCGCCATCTCAGTGGCTGAATTTTGAAATTCTGACCTTGAAATCATAATTAGGGACCTAAAAAACTCATTTATACCATGTTTTATAAAAATCCAGCCGGAAGGGGAATGTTTGCTTTCTAAGATTAAAAAGCCTTTTTACGACTTTGAAATCTATAGCTCTCTAGTGAAACGTTTCAGGAGGTCGGTCCTATGGACAAACTTATTTGTTTTGAAGAGTAGAATACGCCTAAATATATTTTAATCTGCACGCGTTGGGCCCAGTACCCATAACGGAAATACCACGGTTCTTTGATAAAAAGTCAAATTTATTTTTGATTTTCGAAAATGGACGTCAAATTTGGAATTTTTTGAAAAATGGTAATAACCAGTTGAAAGATCATGGAAAAGTCTGTCGAAAACATATAAAGTAAAATTTTTCTTCATGCAAAAGGAAATAAGTTATATTCTTTGTATTGTTTATAGTCTCCCTTTTACGGGTTTGAGAGTGTTTACAAAACCATTACATGTATTCTTATAAACAAGCCTTATATACTATCTTACCACCTATATGCTACTTAATTACTATTCTTACTTCTAAGCGCTTGCGACCTTGTCCTGGGCTTCCGTTTCCCCTTACCATTATCCATCTCAAAATCGGATTCTATTCCGCAACACTCCTTTCCAAGTCTCCTTTAGGAAGCATTTTTTGGCTTTTTTCCTAACCTGTGCCACCAGCTCTCTCTCCCTCTTTCTCCCTATCTCTCTCTCCCTCTCTCCATTCACTCCATTCCATTATGTCTCTTTTTAAATATTTTCAGATACTGTGGTTCCTCCTGCATTTTAAACATTTGATACCAGCTGTTGTACCTTGACTCCACGATTTTCTTCCATCTTTCCCCTCCTTGCCTTGCCGTCACCTATTCCTCTATTTCCTGCCACTCTCAACCCCACACTTGCGTACCATATTGAAATCTCATTTCATATCTCTCCTCTTCCCATTTCGAATGTCCCATGTTACCCCTCCTCCCTTTATCCATAACCTCCTGTGCACACACTTGTGCAATTCTGTTTCCCTCTCTACTTCTTAGTTTCTCTTCAAAATTCCAGGCACTTTTTAGTTGCCTGACAATAATTTTTTCTCGTCCTATTTCTTCCCTCAGCATATAACCTGGACAGCTCCAACTCACCCCCATGACCCATCTCAAAAATCTCTCGTACAGACTTTCCACTCGCTTATACTCTTTCCAACCCCAAATTTCCACTCCATAGCTTAACACTGACCATACTAGCACATGGAACATCCAACATTCTTATTCTCCAATCGTCCTTGAACCTTCTTTTACAGATACCCTATACTTGTTCCATCACTTTACTTGCGCATTCTAATCTCTTTCTCTCATGCAGTTCGCTTCCTCCTCTCGTTTCAAACCAAAATCCTAGGTAACATAATTCGTCAACCAGCTCTACCACCACACTATTAATCTTCTATTCATATTCTACTCTATGCTTTTTATTTCTGAAATACATCATCTTCATCTTATTCACGATCACTGTTAGTCCCTTCACTCTCACATACTTTTCGAACACTCATCATCAGATTCATTCCTCTTTCATCATCCACTACTAGCACTACGTCATCTGCATATGCTGGTGAATAAACTTTGCCTGTTCCTAATGTTGTCTCCGCTTTCCATTTTCTCTCAATCTTCTCCTCTAAATCTGCCAGAAGAACACTAAATAGAAGTAGACTCATCGGGTGCCCTTGCCCGATTCCAATTCCCGTCCAGAATTTCTGTCCTTTCTATTCTCCTACCTTAACCTTTATCTTAGTTTCCACAAATATTTCTTTTATCCTCTCTATTAAACCTTCGTCTACTTTCTCTTTTATGGCTGTCCATAGCACCCTCATGTTAACTGAGTCAAATGTTTCCTTAAAATCTACAAACAGTGCGACTAATCTCCCTTTCTTACGCCCTAGGATCCTACTGACTAAATAGTTGAGCACGTAGATGTTGTCTGTGGTCCCCATTCCTTCCCTAAAATCCGTTTGGTTGTGTGGTATACTTTCCTTTTCTTCCACCTGTCTTTCTAACCTCCTTCTAAGTACTTCCGCGTAAATTTTATATCCCACTGACATGAGTGTGATACCTCTATATTCCTCCACCGTTTCCCCTCTCCTTTTTTAATCAACGGTATTTTCAGCTCTGTCTTCCATTCTTCCGGCCACTCTTCTCCTCTCCACACCTTGTTGCAAATCCTCCACATCTCTTCTTTCACCCCTAATCCTCCGTATTTTTGTGCTTCATTTTCCAAGCCATCCTCCCCTGTGGCCGTGTTTCTTTTCAGCCTTACAATCGCCTCATTCATCTCTTCCCTACTAATCTCGTTTTCGCTGTCCTCGTCCCCCGCTTCTGTTTTTTTTCCTTCTCCCGTTACCCTATTTTCCACATCCCCTAACAGACCCTTGAAATACTTCGTCCTCTCTTTCATCTCGATTTTTTCATTTATGCCCTTCCTTCCTCCTATTTCCCTGTTTATCACTTCCCACTCCCTTCTTTCCTTTACCGCTTTTTCTACCTCTTCCTCTGTCTTTTTCCCCTTATCATTCTTTCGTGCTTTCTCTTTCTCCAGTTGAGTTCCCCTTTTTCCATTTCCCCTTTCCTCCATTTTCTTACATTCTCCTTCATCCTATTTTTACTTTGCATGCATTCATCGTCCCACCAGCCTCCCCTAACACCCTCGCCTTCTTCTCTCGGTCTCGCCTTTTTTCTCACCTTATCAATCACTCCTTTAAGTTTTCTAGCAGCGTGTCTACTCCTTCTTCTTCTATACTCCCTATATCCTCGTTTTCTATTTTTTCTCTAAATTCTCTTAACTTTTTCTCCCCCAACCTGTCCATTTTCAATTTCCTTTCCCCTATTCATCAGTCTAATTTTTATTTATTTTTTGAAATATATATATTTCTTAAAAATTAATTTCAGAACAAGAACGAATATTATCGACCCTAATGCCAATTAAAAAAACTTCTTAGAAAATATTATGTTCTTCACAGATTTCTGCCGGTAGTGTAAAGTGTGTGTGTGTGTGTGTGTGTGTACTGCATACACTGTACAGTGTGAGCCTGCAGAATGCAACTCTCTCAGACGCAAAGGTAACTCAGGATGTGGGAGAAAAGCAGAGAAGGAACGCAGGGGCAACCGATGGGTATTCTGACCGCGGGAGGGAAATCGAGTGCACCGTCATTCTAACCATCAGATTCCTTATTCTTTCTTCTACCAGAATGTGGTCTATTACCGTGTCCCCTATACCCGCGTACTAAAATTCCCCTTCAGCCTGCCCTCTGGTATTGCCGTTACAAATAAACCATCCCGCCTCTCTTAACAAGTCCAGTAGTCTTCTAACCTCCATATCCATTTCCTTGTGTTTCGAGTTTCTTACGAAACCATCCTTTTTTGTATCCCACACTTCTCCCTCTTGTTCCCTAGCATTCAGCTGTAAATTCGAGCACCAGTGACGAACATAATACAAAATTCGATCAGAAGATGCACTTAACTACCACGTCGATACATATCATGGCTCGGAAGAAGATAATGTTGCAGATATCACACAAGTTAAATCATTCAGACAACTTGAGTTTGTCTAAACATGTCTTACATCGAAAATATTAAGTAGGATTGATCCACGTTGAGACTGATCAAGCCTGAAACAAAACTCCTACAATGGCGACAAACCAGCTCATACAGAGCCACAAGCCAGCTTCGCGACACACTCCGCATGCGTGCACTCGTGAAAAAAGAACTCCAGAGATGTTACAAATCTATATCACTGCATGGAACTGAATGAGCCGAGAGAATAATTCTCTAGTGTCTAGCGGTCCTTGAAAACCTTGAAATGTCCTTGATTTTCAATTTTGTCCTGGAAAACCTGGAAATGTCCTTGATTTTTTCGTAGCATCCTTGAA
>JAABKJ010007629.1:0-11648 GCA_011634705.1 Andricus grossulariae
ACAGAGCCATAGAGTCGCTACTAGCTTCTTGCACTTGTTTTCCAGGTGCTCGTTCCATAACAGCTTCTTATCCAGAAATACTCATAGACATTTAGCTCGTTCTTTGATTTCCAGTTGTTCTACTCCAAGTTTCAGTGTACTCGTGGTTCCCAACTTATACCTTCTGGTGAAAACAACCGCGGCTGTCTTACTCGGGTTTACCGAAAGTCTAGTTTTCTTGCACCATGAATCCACTATCATCAGTGCTTGCTGCATTACTCCTAAGAGCGCATCCAGATGCTGGCCGCACGCGATAACCAGTATATCGTCCGCATAACCTATGACGTGGTGACCCTGACTCGAGAGTAGATGAAGCAGTTCATTCACTACTAAGCACCAGAGCAAGGGCGATAAAACTCCTCCCTGCGGACATTCCGAGTCACCGGTTCCACATAAGGTGGTATCACCCTTAGTCGTAGTTATATTCCTGAAGGTCAACATGTGGCACGTCCATTCTACGACAGCAGTAGGCATACCATGTGTGATCATGGCCGCCCTGATCACCTCTCCGCTTAGGGCCGTCTCCGTCGAGTAACCAGCCCTATAGGTGTGTTGCTCTTTGTGTAGTGGCCTCCTTGACAAGACCTTATCGCGGATATATCTATCCACAAGTCTTTCCACTGTTTTTAGTGGGAAAGATGTTAGGCTGATGGGACGAAAATCCTTGGATAAGGTATAACCGATCCTACCTGCTTTTGGAATAAAGACTACTCTCGTATCCCTCTAAACCACCAGGACATGTCCCAACGTCAGACTAGCCCTAGCAAGTCTCACTAGCGACCCTATGATGATCTCTCCAGCCCTCTCTAAGAGGCCTGGATACATGCCATCTGGGTCAGGAGACTTGTAAGGACTGGAGGACTTCAGGGCCAACCTGACCGTGGCAGGGGTGACCGTCGTTTCGGGCCCAGTTGGGCCGCAGGCGGCTTTGGTTGCCTCTGAGGTGTCATTCCCATTTCTCCAAACCTTGAAAAGCCCGGGAAATGTGTCTTGATCAGGTGAGACAAGGTAACCCCGTCCGACTTTAAGTACCCCCCGCCGGACAATTTCAGATTGCCGAGAATAGCGTTCGGATTTCGAGAAAGCAGCTTATCCGGTCTAGCCGCCTCAGCTCCCTTCTCGATGCCTGTGCAAAAGTTGGTCCAGCTCTCTTGCTTCACCTTACGTATTGCACCCCTGTATTCATCCCTCATCGTTGTGAGTAAGGTCCATAGTTCCATTGTTTTGCCAGCACTGGCACGTCTGAAACTCTCTCTGGTTGCCCTGCGAAACTCTTCGAGTTTCCCATTCCACCAGTGTGTGTCCCCAACCTTTCGGACTCTTGTAGGTCGACAATTACTTTCATAAGTAGCTTTGATCGCTTCCGTGAAAATGTTGGATGCCATCTCCAGGATATCCACGTCTCTCATTGACCTGGGAACCTCTGAAAGTGCACATTTTAGCTCCGTGGAAAACTGATCCCAGTCCGTTCTTCTTGGATTTCTGAGCCATTTGGGGCCAGAGAGTACAATGGATTCCGACAAGAACTCTATCTGTGAGTGATCTGAGAGAGTGGGTTCATCTGAAACTCTCCACCTCTTGATATTATCTCTAAAACTACCGGTACAGAGAGTGATGCCAATGACTTCTTCCCTGACCGAGTTACGGAAAGTCGGGGTGTTCCCGGTCTTAAGAATATCTAAATCAGTGGTGATAAGGTATTCCAGTAGGTCATTACCTCTTGAGTTGATGTCCGTGTTGTCCCACAAAGTATGGTGGGAATTAGCATCGCATCCCAGCAGAAGAGGAATACCTCTTATATTGCAATATTCCACCAGTGTACATACCTCCACTAGTGGGTTGGTATCGCTGTCATAAGGAAAATAATCCGATCCCATAACTAGCCTTCCTATTCCTTTGAAATCCGTGGCTATCACCATCAGGTCTCTTGAACATAGCTAAAGCAGCGGGACAGCGTTAACTCCCTTCGCCCTTACGGTATCTCGAACTAACCAAGGTTCTTGGATTAGCGAGGTACCTGTGTGCCTCGCAGCCATGCCCTTCTGCAAAACTACAGAGGCGCATTTGCTGTGATGCAAGTTGATTTGGAGCAGTCATTTAGGTCTGCTCCCGATCTTCCTGTGTCCCAACAGGCTCCTCCTGTCTCTGGCCGGCAACTCTAAAGTTGACCTGTCCAAAGTGATAAGGGCCTGTTATTGAGGGTCGCAAGAGCCCTCGTCTAGGACTCAGGAATCTGCACAACTAGGAGATGCCTGGTGCCTCCTACTGTGTCCTCTTCCTGAGGCCTATCGTGCCGGACGATTCGCCAGGACGCTGTCTTAAGTGAGGGGTTGAATCCCTCCAGCCGCCGGAGTACACCAGACGGGTCTTCCAGTTTACCCGGGAACCACGCCGTAACCCTCACCATCTTCTGGAACAACTCAACGCCATCCGCCTTTAAAAGCTGCACCTTCCCACGGCTTTGTCTCGACCACTGCTTTGAGTAGCCAAGCTTTAGCCGCTAGGTCAGCTGCCACAAATACGAAGACCCCTCCCCTGCAGAAGGAGGTCACGAATTTTGGCCATTGATCTGGGGAAACTCTCGAGCGCCCTCCAGGTAGCATCCCTGGAAAAATCGTATTGCTCCGTAGTGAGCATTGAGTCCGGGTAGTTGGTACCGGCCACCACCAACGTCAGGGGGTTAGTCCTCTGAGCGGCCGTCAGTCCAGCTCCCGACGACTCTCTGTTCGTCGGCTTCTGGGCCGCCTTGTGTCTCTTCAAAGGGTTATCCACCCCTGGTGGGGTGTCCTCTGAGCCCCTACCTCTCTTCTGGGCCTCAGTGCTGGATGTGGGCCCTGTAGTTGCCGACGTTCCAGCTCCCGCAGCTGCTCTGCTCACCTGCTGCGCTTGCCTCTTCAGTCTCCTTTTCGGGGAACCGTTGATGCGTTTCTTCTTGTTGGGGGACTGATTGGCCTCTCCCGTTACCATAGCCTCGTTCAGAGGGACCGTCGATCCCTCAGCTCCCGAGGGAGCTTGGGACACAGCCGCCACCTGAATTTGACTTTCCGGAGAGGCAGATGGGGAGGAAAAGGTTATGTTATATCCTTTAAGGCAAAACCCCTTTCCCCCTCCACCACCTCCCTTCCTCATTCCTTCGATTTTTGGTTTGTTTTTGCTTGATTCATTTTGATCCCACAAAAAAATTAGGGAAATAAAAGGTCCGCCTCTGTAGAGCCCCACATGCAGGTGTAAGATTAATTACTCGGGGAGGTCGTCCGGTGTCCCCGAGTGGCTGTTAGGACATCTTCGTAACCCCTAGGTGCCAAAGTGCCACGAGCACGATCGCTCTAAACCCATGGCTTAGGGGGTGGTTACATTGAGTGAGACACTCAATGTTCAAATATCAGCTTGCAGACCACCATAACAAACGGAGGGCTGTTCCTTGGTCGCTATCGGTCCGGGAGGGGCCTCGACCCAAAGATTCAAAAGGCCCGTGTTAGCTAAGCTCTTTCATTCTTCTACCATACCGTAATCACGCATACCAGTAGAGCCCGTTTATAGGGATCCTTTTCCTCTCACCCAGGAGAGCCCGTTTATAGGGATCCTTTCATTCATATCCATATGCATACAGGCCGAGGTCCTTTTGACTCCCATGTCCTAAACGCTTAAGCCTCCCCACCAACTACAAGGTTTTACAGCCCTTAGGGGAGGTTTTACAGCCCCTAGGGGAGGTTTTACAACCCCTAGGGGAAGTTTTACAACCCCTAGGGGAGGTTTTACAACCCCTAGGGAAGGTGTTACTTCTTTCATTTTACAGACTCGACATCTTTTAGGATTTGTAGTTTTTTTATCAAGTGATAAAGTCTCCGATCAGTTGTTTTGCCAGGTTTATCCTAAAATTTAGTTCCCTGCATTCATGTGCTGTAGTGTGGGGTTGATTTTTCAATTGAAATAAGATGAAGCTGTTTATGGTGGCAGTGCTAATTGTAAAATGAGAATCATACTTCCAACACTTATTGCTGAGACGAGTAACCGAGTAATAAGACCTTTTTTGGTCTGCTAAATCGACACCACCCATATTTGGACAATACTTTTTTATTGCTAGTGGGTAGGAAACTTGATCTTTTTTTTTTCAGTGCTCTTCGTGGGATCAATCCCTGATGCTAAGACTCTGACATCGCGCTTGTCATGCCAAATAATAGCTATGATATCTCCAGATTGGACGATTTTTGATTCACCTGCTTTTAGCTTTAGATCCTTTTTTTCTGTGATAGTGCCAACCCTTCCTTCCAAGTCGGAAAGTTCAGCAGGCATACGTCTTATTTTCCAACAATAACCTGATCAGTTTCAACGACGTGAAAAAGTTGTTAAAGTATAAATAGTGATACTTCCCAAAATAATTTCGACTTAGTTCCATAACAATTTGCTCGCCAACTAAGAGATTTTTATTTCTTTCAGCTTTCTCTCCTAGGTAAATTGTTATACGAAGAACGTAGGCAGTTGCACTATCAGCAATCACCCAAACTTTGATTCCCCACTTTGCTGATTTTTTGGCATATATTGCTTGAAAAGCAATATCTGAAAGTGGTCTGACTTTATACAAAATATCGTAATTTGGATCATTTATTTCAGGTCGTCGGGTTTCGTAGTTTAAATGCAAATACTTTTAAATTAATTGAGACCTTTGACAAGTCGTAGCACTTTCCACGAGCGGACAGTGGCAAAATTCCGCAGAAGAGTAATTTTCAATTTCAGGAAGTTGAACAATAATCATTTATATGAGAATCCCGACATAAGCTTTAATTTCTCTGGCAGTAACATCATGCCACTTTAGATTTATTTTTTTCTTTCAAATTTTCAGAATGCTGAGCATATTTTTTCTTTCGTTCGCTACAAATTCGTGAAAATTATATTTTAAAAACAACGAAACGAAATCTTCTTCTGTACTTCCTGGAGGTAAATATGGAGGGTTCAGAAATAAATGAGAAGAAAATCCTAGTGCAACCGTTTTTTATTGCTGATTACTGCACTGAATAACTTCTTTGAACATTTGTTTGCTTATTATTGTCGCAAACGTGTTTCTGTTGTTGTTCTTTTTTGGCAATAAACTGAATAAAAAATTTGTAATTGATAATTTGTTCAACAAGACGTTTTTCATTATCCAGACAGTGTATAGGTTTCAGCAAATTTTTTTAAATTTTATAATCTTATTGTGAATTCAAAAAGTTTGAATATATAGATCAAAAAATAAATAGTGATTCTAGTTCAGAAGAAGAAAATTCTAATTGTGAAAATTCAAGTGATGAAAATTTGTCATCACAAAGTGAAGAGGATTTACCAAGTAAAAGTAAAAAATTAAGCTTAAAGATTTTAAATTGTCAGCTAATTTGCGATTTTTAACTTCCTGAAATTGAAAATTACTTTTCTATGAAACTTTGCGACTGTCCGCTTGTGGAAAATGCTATGACCTGCTAAAGGCTTCAATTAATTTCAAAGTATTTGCATTTAAACGATGAAACCCGACGACCAGAAACAAATTATCCAAATTAAGAAATTTTGTCTAAAGTGAGACCACTCTTAGATATCGTAGACAAATTTAAAGATCACTTGTTGCCAGACTGTATTCTGTCAATAGACGAAGCTCCGATAGCCTTCAAAGGAAGATTGTTTTTTAAGCAATATATGCCAAAAAAACAGAAAAGTGGGGAATCAAAGTTTAAGTGATTGCTGATAGTACAACTGCCTACGTTCTTCGTATTAAAATTTACCTAGGAAAGAAAGCTGAAAAAATAGAAATCTTTTAATTGGTGAGCAAGCTGTCATGGAACTATGTCGAAATTACTTCGGGAAATATCACCATTTATACTTTGACAACTTTTTTACGAAGTTGCAATTGATCAGGTTATTGTTGAAAAATAAGAGGCATGCTTGCGGAACTTTCTGACTTGGAAAGAAGGGTTGGCCTGCTGCACCATCACAGAAAAAAGGGTTTAAGGCTAAAAGCAGGAGAACCAAAAATCGTCCAGTCTTGAGATATCACAGCCATTATTTGGCATGACAAGCGCAATATCAGAGTCTTAGAATCAGGGATTGATCCCACGAAGAGCACTGAAAAAAATTAAAATTAAGTCTTCTTCCCGCTATCAATAAAAAAGTATTGTAAAATTATAGGTGGTGTATATTTATAGCAGAACAAAGAAGGTCTCATTACTCGGTTGATTATCACAGTAATAAGTGGTGGAAGTATGTCTTTCATTTTACAATTAATAATGCCATCATAAACAGCTTCATTTTATTTGATTTGCAAATCAACCCCAAAGCTCAGCACATGGATGCAGGCACCTAAATTTAATAAAAAAACGTGGTACAAAAACTCATCGAGACTTCAGTTTAAGAAAAAAATTTTCGAGGAAAATTTCAAGATGCCGAGTAGGAGTAGCAGCTTCACGATTCAGCAACCTGAATTTGAAAATGAGGAAATTCTAAATTTGAGGTATGATTTCCTTCCTTACCTGTCACGAAAACATAACATCTCCTTCCTACTATTGCAAAATGTAAAATGACCTTATAGGCACAAAAATTGCATGGAGTCCAGCAAAAAATTGTTTTAATACACAGCGTCACCTTATATTAAATGTAAATTAAATGAATTTTTTTTAAATTCTTTCACTCAAGGGTATTTTGTTCAATTTGGCGTTTCCTTTTTGAGGTTATGTTCCACATGATGGTTTTCTTATCATAAACCTGTCACTTTTTATCCAATTTTAAACAATTTTATAAAATAATCTTCAACTTTAATACTAATACTTTATTTTTATTACTTTTTAATAACACATTATTTATTATTAAAAAGTATGTTATTCAGGAGGCCCATACACTTTTTTAATGGATACGATCCAGAAACTCTTACACTTTGTATCGATGAGGTGGTCACGTGGTATTTATTACAAAGTGTGGATAAGCTGGTAAAGACAGAGGGATATATGATTTAGTAATGAATAGTGTGATCTCTTAAATGAAGTTCAGTGTTAAAATAATTGTATTAAGAACTTTTTATTATTAATATACAATGTGATAACGAAGTTGTGAGAATAATTGAATTTTCAAGCATATTTTACATAGTAAAGTTACATATAGACATGTGTGACTAACTTCTTTTATATATCTAGCAGGATTACTTACCCGGTAAGAAGGCTTGCATTCAAAAGCACGGAACGTTCCTGGAACGTTCCAGCGAACTTGTAAAATGTCCACCGCTTGAGAATTTTCTAGGAAAGTTCCACTGGGACCTGAGGGGAACCTTACGTTATTGCTATTTTTAACAACAATTATCTCGTAAACCGTTAGAAATAGGTAAAAATGGATGTCATTTTAGATTTTTGAGTAACGCATATACTACACTATAACATGATATCCATATTAGAAACTGACATCGATTTTGACTTATCACTTACGGTTTACGCAATATTTATTCATAATAATAACAATAACGGTAATTTCTGTTCGGAACGTTCTCAAGCGGCGGATATTTTACACGTTCCGGGAACATTCCGTGGGAAAGTTCCGAAGGTTCCCACGAAACGTGCCAAGAACGTTCCGTGCTATTAAGGTAGAAATTTCAATGACTAGGAATGCCTAATCAATTAATGAAATATAAAATAATGATAATTAAATTTTACCAAATTAGTTTTCATCTCAGCTACCTGTGTAGAGATCAATCTTGACATCGTAAAATGACTAATACTGTGTTTTTAATGCTTTTAACCTCATTATTATACGAAAAACAGTAAATAAGAACAGCGAAATGTGCAAATTTAAAAACGGGACAGCTGTGGGGATTCAAAACGCGAGGACAAAAATGGTATCGAAAATGATTCAATAAGTGTCTCGTCACCAATGAACCGGAAATTATCGAATATTTTCCAATGCAAGCGATCTTACCGGGAGTGCATTTTATGAATTGAAGAAGTCATTCTAGTTAAAAGTACTTACTGAGATTGAACTTTATTGTACTGGCAATTTATTTTCTTATGATATAAGTTTCACGGTGGACAATCAAACATTTCGCATTAAGTAGTTCTTTCACACTAGTGGTATTAATTCAAATGAATCTGGAATATAAAACTTGTATCACACAAAAACATTAATGCCTTCAAAATGATTGAAATGAGACATGTTTTATACAATAAAGCGCATTTAATGGCATTTCAGACAAAAATGCAGGGGTACATCGCCACAGTTCCAAGGAAGACCATGGTAATTATATTTTAACCATTGATTCATACATTTATACTTCGTTGAGATGACATTCCAATCGCAAGGTGGTTGGAAGACAATATTAAAAGGTTTTATAATTTGATCGTCGATGTATAGAGTACAGCGAACTGTTTTAATATAAATTTGTTACACGGTAATTTGAAGCTCTGCATGTCCACCACGCTCTCCATGCTGAATGCAACTGAAGCGATTCACCAAAATATTAGCAGTTTTATACTAACTTTTTGAAGCTGTTCGAGCTGGGCGCACAAAAATGGAGAAATGTGTGAAGCACTCAAAACTTACCAACGACCGACGATAATTCGGTTTTGGGATTTTAAAAATGCACTTTGAATACTTTGTAGACCCCGGAATGGGTTTCGCGGTGGCAGGACATTGGGTAAGTCTCTGGTTTTTCGAAAAAATACGGTAACTGCTAAAAAGTGACATTAAAATGGTGTAGCAACGAGGTGAAATGTGCAAAAAGCCGACTGATAGCTCAACCGTACTGGATCGTACTACGAAAATGCTCTGTCGGTAAAAGTAGCATCTGTATGGGCGGAAATTTTAAATTAGAATAAAAAATGCAGTTTGTGATTTTCTATTTTTTTTATTGTTTACTGACGAGTCCGAATGAGTGGAGAAGGATGCTGATGCTGATGTGAACTCGTTGATAATAATCGATAATAATTTTGTAGTTTTCTTTAAAATTATTTATTGAATTATTTCCATAGGTTGTTGTCTTGTAACGTACAAAAAACATATGTAAAGGGCTCATTACGTAGAATCGTATAAATAAGGTAAGTATTTTACACCTTATACTCGCTTTATAGAACAATAATATTACTCGCATTTCCAGAATATAAACGCCCTCAGAAAGGCACACTCAGGCAAAACACACACTTGGAAACCTCACAAAAATTTGCTGTTACTAGAGAGAAAATTATGATTTGAATATCTTGAAGGAGAAATGTAAATTTCTCATTGAAAATATCAAAATTTGCAAACCTTTGCAGACATTTTAAAATCATCGCCCTTATTTGCAAAGATATCGAGATATCGATTCTTAGATATCGAGATAATGCACTCGGAGAGATTTAATGTACAAATTAATTAAAATAGAAATTATTCTATGCGGCAAACTTCGAACTAAGTAACAATTTTTTCAGGAAAAATTTGCAAAATTATTATCGATTATTACCAGCGAGTTCACAGCGGCTTCCTTTTATCACTTGTACACTTTTCCTTTTCCGAGAACACGTTTATTAATCTCAGACAAAAATTCTTTATCTCTCAAATTGCAGTGATGCTGTTGCATTCGCCCATAATTCGAACTTCTCAATAAACAATTAAAAAAAAGAAAATCACAAATTGCAATTTTTATCCTAATTTAAAATTCCCGCCTTTTACCGACAGTGCATTTTCGTAGTACGATCCAGCTCGGTTGAGCTATCAACGCCATCAGCTGTCACTTGGATTTCTGCTCATTTCACGGTATTGCTACACTGTTTTACTGTCACTGTTTAGCAGTTACCGTATTTTTTTCGAAAAACCAGAGACTTACCCAATGTCCTGTCACCGCGAAATAAATAGCATAAAAAGGCATTGAAATGATAGTACATAAAATGGCATGAGATGGCATCGAAATAAATCGGTCCAACAAAGCATAATGAATGCGGAATTCGGGATTTGCGTAAATTATTGTGAATGCCAAATGCTGCAATTTGGAAAATACTCAAAATGAACGAAAATATACAATTTTTAAAAAGTTTATTGATAAGACACGTAGGAAACAGATTCATTGACAAACATTTTTTTCCATTTGCCTATCGGTGCGGCGATGGTAGGGTGCCGATTAGAAATTTGAATTTTGCAAACACTTATTTTAAATTTTGTTCCTTTTGAAACAAAAATTTAGGTCTGGATATCAATTTTTAAAAAGTAAAAATTTGGTGCTGAAAAATTATTTTAGCTCTAGAAGTATTTCTGATTTATCGAGAAGTGCGACCTAAATTTTACAAAATAAAAAGAATTGATTTTGTGATTTAGTGGACTTGCAGCACGAAAAGTACTAATATCTTTATAATAACTGGTCTGAAATGTCATTTAACACTTGCTTTCTGGAATGGTACACACAGTGTTGGTTACACAACATGAAGAGGGTATCCTACATACTGAATAAATTGAAAATAATACCAGGGTGACAACAAAACCTTGAATGTTTAAATTCACAAAAAATACACATTTTTGTAGTTTAAAGATACTTGTACTTTGGAACGCATTACTTTGAAACGCACTACTTTGAAACGCATACTTTGACATGGGTCTACGTGTAGTTTTGATTTATAGAAACTCTGTCGCCACTTTACAGTCGACAAATAATTAACATTTGAAGAAAGTAATACTTTTAGATATTATTAGCTTACAAACGCTTTTTCAATCTATTGTTCGATTCGTCAAACCGTATAAACTTTGAACTGGACTGTAGGTCAACGCAAAGGAAAAGCATATTTCTTGCATTAAATATAAACGCAAATAAGAAAGATGAAGAATTTCTGAAAAACAAATTTTATGAAACGGTTGATTTCATTTCTTACCCGCTGCTTCGTGTATTTTGAAAGTATTATTCAAACTTTGGTTCTTCGCGCTAAACTATGACTAATGTTCTATTTTTTGTACAAGCAGTGCATAAAAAATCCCCAGTCAATCGTTCACAAAGAAAAATGTTAGTTAATGGAAGAAGTCATTACTTAGAATAACTAGAAAGATGGTAATTATAATAAAATAGTACTCTTGTCTATTTTTCCTACTTTCCTGAGACCTCTGCAATAGCTGTGTAGTTAGTTAGTTAAATGATAATCAGTTGCTTAGGGGTCGTCCATAAACTGCGTTGCCTGTTTTTCTTTTGTTTATAACGTTGTGTCCTTTATCACTTAAGGGCAATTTTCTTTTCGTCTTTATTCAAACAAAAGAAGAACAGGCTACGTAGTTTATGGACGCTCCCTTAGCAATAACGTTGATTACTGTACCAACTACTTTTTTTTATTCTTAGTAAACAATTTACTAGAAGTTTTTCAGTGGCAGCAAAGCAATGAATACTTCAGTTTTTGAATGGATTGTTATAGCATATGGATCACCTTCAATATTTTCTATCAGTAATATCACATGATTAAAGCGTACATTTACATTATAATAACTCAGAGCCTTTGCGTGGCTTTTCGAAAATACTTATCAGTAATATCACACGTCCCCCTTAAATATATACCACGCAACACATCAACCTAAAATCATACGCTGCGCGGTAAATCCCATTCATGGCCACGTCTCACAACCGTGAGATGGGTGGTCACAGGACACGACGAAATCACAACGAC
>JAABKJ010007630.1:0-11648 GCA_011634705.1 Andricus grossulariae
AGCAGGCCGCAAAAGCCACTGTTCCCGGACAGAAATGCAGCCGGGAAAACGTACTTTCGGCTAGGGGACGAAGAAAATTCTTTTTTTTTCATTCAAAATTAATCTTTTTTAATTAGAAATCAAACTATTTAGCCAGAAACTAATTTATTTTGATGAAAGTTTGTTCTTCTCAGGGTTAGAACTTAAAAATTCAGCCTTTAATTGAAAATTTAACCATTCCAAGTTCGGTTGTAAACTGATCTTTTTTATTTGAAAATTCATGTATTTGATTGAAAATTCGTCTTTTTGGTTCAAAAATTAATACGTTTTAGTAGGAATTTATTTTTTGTTTTGTTAAAAATGCAACTTGCTATTGTAGGATTCCAATATTCTTGTTAAAAAATGATAATAGATAGATTGTTCATCTAAACATTTGCAAAATTCCCCATAAAAAAAAAAAATAATAACTGTCATTTCCCGGTTTTTCCTGATCTCAATTTGGTAGACAATTCATTTCTTTGATTTAGGATTGAGTACTGTGTTGAAAAACTGTTTATTGGTTGAATTTTTTGTCAACTGAAAATTTAACTATTTAACAAAAAGATTCATAATTTTAGTTGAAAATTCATCTATTTTGTCGAAAATTAAACTATTCCATTTTTGGTGGAAAATTTATCTTTCTTAGTTAAGATTTCAACTATTTGGTTAAAAATTTACCTTTTTAATTTAAAAATTCAACAACTTCGTCGAAAATTCACGTATTTTGTTGAAAAATCGTCATTTTTGGTAGAAAATTAATCTTCTTTGTTGAAATTTTTGCTTTAAATTTTGTTAACAGAAAATTTAACTATTCAGTGTTTGATTGTGAAATTATCTTTTTTGGTCGAAAATTTAACTATTTGTTTGAAAACTCATGTATTTTCCCTGAAAATTTGTGTTCCTTGATAGAAAAATAATCTTCTTGATTGGAAATTCAATTTTTTGGTTAAAAATTCATCTTTTTAGTTGAAAATTAATTGCTTCAACATTAATTTTAACTATTCTATTTCTTATTGTGAATTTGCCCTTTTTAACTGAAAATTTAATTATTTGACTGAAAATTCAACCACTCGGTTAAAGAGTGAAACTACTTGGTTAAAAATTCATTTCTTCGGTTCAAAATCCAACTATTTTGCTAAAAAAAATTTTGTGTGTTGTTTGCAAATTATTTTTCTTTTGGTTGAGAATTATTTTTTTTTTAAACTGCAATTTTAACTATTTAATTTTTGTTTGTAAAATTATCTTTTTCAGTTGAAAGTTTAACTATTTGGTTTAAAATTAATGTATTTTGTTACAAATTTGTCTTTTTTGGTAGAAATTATTCACGTCGACGAAAATTCACCTAATTGATTGAAAGTTAAACTGCTTTGTTAAAAATTCATTTTATAGTTGGATATGCATAATTTTAGTTGAAAATTCATTTCCTTGGCTGAAAATTTAACTATTTTTTGAATTTGTTCAGATTGATGATTTAACTAGTTTGTTTAAAATTTTTTCGTTTTGGTAGTATTTAACTGTTCTTTTGTAATTTAAAGACAAAGTGTTTTTTAGTTGAAATATCAACTATTACATTTTTTGTTGGCAATTCATTTTTTTCTGGTTTATATTATAATTGATAGGTTTTTCTTCTAAAAATTGGTAAAATTCCCAGTCAAAAAATAAATTTACTGTTATTTTCCGGTTTTACTCAGTCTCAAAAAATTCCCGGTCATTTCCCGATGTTCCTGGTTCTCCGGTCCGGCGGCCACCCTGACATCCGTATACTGTCTTCAATTTGAAGAAAAAAAGAATACTAACCAAAGTGATTCGGGTCGACTTGTGTGGAAGTCGAGGCACTCCTTGGTCGTTTTTGGGGCGAGGAGCTTTGTCTTTGGGGCTCAGGCCCCTGATCTGGTGAATTTGAGCCACTTGGTAATGGATTGTCTTTTGCGACCACATTAGAACTAACGATTTGAGGCACACCGTCTTGTAAACTTTTAGTATCATCACAGACCGTCGTTATTGTTGGAATTTGCTGCATAGAACTTGGCACTTGCGTCACATTATCTACAGAACTTTGAACATCGCTATTATTATAAACACTATCCATTACTTTTTCGGCGTTAGTCCTCACCGGAAGGTCCGTCTTATCACTTAAGCTAGTAGAAATGTTGGACGGCTTCATTGATTCATCATTTACCTCGCCTTCGGACCCCTCTTCGCTACCAATAATAACAACACTTTCACCTTCGACTACACTCTCCTCCTTAATTAACGTACTATTCTCTAATATTTCCGATTTTTCAATTTCTACTTCAGAGGTTACGGCGCTCGCTACAAGGCTAGTTGAGCAGTTGATACTTTTTTCGGTAGATTCATCTTCTTTACTTTTTCCACTAACGTGTTTGACTTTAGTGGAGACCTGGTCATCTTTTGTAACTGAAAATTGATTTTCGGTTACTTCCTCGAGTTTTGGTGTTTCTTCGGTACTAGATTCGAGTTTAGGATCTTCTTTTGACTCTCCCGTTGAGTTAGGCTCATCGCTGACTAATTTTTCTTCTTTCGTTGTTTCCGACTCCTCTTTTGATTTTTCTATTGGCGCCTCTACCGCTTCTTCATCTATCTCTTCTGGTTCCCTTGCCGCATCATTTTCTTTTGATTCTTCTTTTACCTTTACTTCATCTGTTTCATGAACTTCTTTCTCTTCTTCTGTTGCTTCCTTCTTTTCTACCGGTTCATCCTTTCCTTTCTGTTCTTCCATTTCTTCCGACTTAGTCTCCATCGTTTCCTCCTTTTCTTTTGCTACTTCGTTTTCCTTTTCCCCCTCTTCCTTCACTTCTTCCTTCACGTCTTCCTTTCCTTCATCTTTGTCTTCCTCTTCTTTTTTCTCTTCATCCTCAGCATCTTCGAAAGAGGAGACAGATGCCGTACCTTCGGTGTTTTTCGTTGTGGAAGAAGCATCAGTTTCCTGTGCTTGGCTGAACCTTTCTTCCTCTTTTGTCGAAGTCTCATGAACAATCGACTCCGGACTTGAATTTTCAACTTTCTGTCCTTCGCTGAAAAACACGTTCGAGCTCTCGGTCAGCAAAACTTCACTCGCCTCTTGCAATGTAGCAGGAGAAACGACCTCGCTTCGGTTTTCTAAGATTATTGGAGTTTCGACATGATTTTCGCGAGCCGTTGTTGGAGTTTCGGGTTTCTCGCTTATTCTCGAATCTAAAGAGACTGCTTCGCTAGATTGCTGAGTGTCAACAGTTTCACTTCGGGATTTGCCGATTGCCGGACTCCCCTCGCTCTCGGTATTGTCGATGGAATTCAAGTCGCAGCTGCAGGATTCCTCCAGTCGATCGTTACTCTCGGGTGTTTCAAATTCCTGAAAAATACAAAAAAAAATTTTTAAAAGAGAATTTAAAACAAGTCTTCCGAAAAAATAACGTTGGATCTTCTATTTACGTGTTGTATTTCCGCCTGTTGTTGACTGACCCATGGTGTGGGTCTGCTGTATCCATTCGTGACAGGATGGTGTTGGTCCCACCCTGAAATCGTGCTGATTGGCCTTTGCTGTCTTAATTCAGGGTCAGTAATATTGTCAGATCTTTGCCTTTCATAGTGCTCGTACATTTGAGCAAATTGAAGTTTGAATTCTTCATAGGAAACCTGAAGAATTGTAAATATATTAAGATTTTTATAAATAATTAGAAAATGAAGACATTAATAATAATCTTCGAATTCAATCGGGCCTGTTTTGAAAAAATTCGATCTTTGTATTTAATTTGAACTTTGAAGTAAATGCTATCAGAGATGAGGTAGTAGTATAGCAAACAAGACTACCTCATCATTTATCGACATTCCTGGTTTACCGACTGGGGGCAATTTAACTTGGAATAGAACCTTGCTCGATCGGTAAGTGGCGTCGTAGCACTGTTGCTATACTACTGAAGTACACAAACTTCACTAAAAAACACGTAAAAAATATTTCCTGATATTTTCTTTACTTAGATTTTTTACTGAATATGTTTTCTTACCATTCCACGAACATTCGAACATGCAAATTAGAATCAACCATCTGGTACTTTTTGAACAAAGTCAAGTTTTCAATTTAATTGATTGGAAATACAAAACTTTTTTAAAAGTATTTTATTATTCGTATGTTATTTGAAGTTCAACTGTAAATCACAGAAAAATTGTGTGCAACGATAATAAAATTTGTTGTGTTTGAAGACAAATGTTAGAAATTCGAATTAATTTAATCCAGCAATTGACTGTTTGAAAAAAGTCCTGATCGATTATTTTAATTTTCGTCTTCAAAAGGTTAGCAGGATGTTAGAGAATCAGAATCAATGAAAGAAGCTAATGAAACAAAAATGTTAGGCAACATTTACATTGCATATATTAGGTTTAAAAAGTGCCTGAAAAGAGCAAAGAATAGAGAAAGGAAAAAATATGCAGAAGCTAGAAAAATTTGCATCGACATAATAAAGTCAATTTTTAAGGTGCTGTGATGAACCTGAGTTAAGTATAGAAACATTTCAAATTTATACTGGACCCCTATCTTTAAAATTTTGTAAAAAGTTCCCTGTTATTTCTAAGAGGCTGCAGATTTAGAATTTATTATGAAAGTTAATATGCAGAAGCTAGACATTTTTTTATTAATATCACATTGTCAATTTTAAAGGTGTTTTAGTGAATTTGCAGCAAACACAGGAAATTTCTCAATCATAACCCAACCCCTAACTTTAAAAGTTTCTAAAAAATTCCCTGTTCTTCCTAGGATGCTGAAAATTTTCGAATTTTCTATTAAAATAACCATGCCGAAGCTAGCAGAATTCGCATCGATGTGATAAAAGTTAATTTGAAAGGTCCGGTACTCTTTCCCCCCTATTTTAAACAAAATTCCACTTTTTCCCCTTTTTCTCGTTTTTTTTTTTTGCTTAAATGAGATATAAATTAAAAGAACCCAGAAAGAAAATCCAACTATTTTTGATTGAGAGTTAATTCTTTTTATTTGAAAAGCCTAATATCATATGTTTGTTTCATAATTCATCTTTTTTGGTCGAAAATTAAACTTTTTGGTAGAAAATTCGTCCTTTTGGATAGAAAATTCATCCTTTCGGATTAAAAACCTCTTTTTGTAGAAACTTTGTCTTTTTTGTTTGAAAAGTCATCTTTTTGGTTGAAATTTAATTCGTTTGAATTAAAAAAATTCACTATAATATTTTTGATGCAGAATTCAACTCTTTAGGTGAAAAATTCTACTATCTGGTGGAAAATTGAAATATTTTACTAACAATTCATCATTTTTTGTTGAAAGTTAATTCTTTTTATTTTAAAAGTCTACTATTATCTTTTGCGATCAGAATTCATCTCTTTTTGTCAAACAGTCTACTACTTGGCTGCAAATTTAATTCTTATCTTGAAAATTCAACTGCTTTGTTGAAGATTCGTCTTCCTGGATAAAAAAACTCGTTTTATTGGATTGAAAATTCAACTTTTGGTAGAAAAGTAATCTTTTTTGGTGGAAAATTTAACTGTTTTGTTCAATATTCGTCTTTTTTGGTGGAAAAATAATTTTTTTTTGGTTGAAAATTCAAATGAGTTCTAAAAGATTCGTCTCGTTGGCTTAAAAATGCAACTGTTTTTGCTTGAAGTTTAATGTTTTTTGTTTGGCAATTTAATCATTTGGTTGAACATTTTCGTAGCATGAAAATTCAACTATTCAGTTCAAAATTTAACTATATTATTAAAATTTTGCTTTCTTGCTTGAATTTGTTTGCTTGAAAATTCATCTTGTTTGGTCGAAAATTAATTTTTGTGTTGAAAGTTCATATTTCGGGTTTAAAAGTCAAATATTTTTTAAAACATTCGACTTTTTAGGTAGAAAAATGAACTCTTTTGTCGAAAGTTCATCTTTTTTTGGTTAAAAGTTCCACTATTTTGTTTCAAATGCAATATATTTCGACTTGAAATCTTAGGAATATTCTACTATTCCCCTATTGTCTTGAAAACCCACCCTATATCCCTTGGTTTAAATAATTATTATTATCATTATTTGAATTATTATCATAAATGCTTGAAAATCAACCAGGAAAAATGTAATTTCACTCGATCCCTAATTTTGAAATTAAAAGAAAAATCCGCCTTATTCTTAAGAGGCTGCATATTTGGAATTTACAATGAAAGAAACTATGCAAAAGCTAGAAAAATTTGCATTAATGTCACAAATTCAATTTTAAAAGTGTTTTAGTGCATTTGAAATAAACACAGGAAATTTTTAAATCATAACCCAACCCCTAACTTTAAAAGTATCTAAAAAATTTCCAGTTCTTTCTAGGATGCTGAAAATTTTGAATTTTCTATTGAAGTAATCATCCAGAAGCCATAAATATTTGCATCGATGTAATAAAATAAATCTTTAACCTGCTGTAATGAATTTAAGCCATGCAGAAGCTTAAAAAAGGTGCACAGTTATAATAAAGTTCATTTTGAAGGTGTTGTAATGACTTTGTGGCAAAAATAGGAAAATTTCCAATTTTTACACAACCCCTAACCTTAAAATTTTCTAAAAAAAATCGCTGTTCTTTCTAGGATGCTGCAAATTTTGAATTTCCTACTCAAGTAACTATGCAGAAGCTAGAAAAATTTGCACCGATATAATCAAATAAATTTTTAACCCGCTGTAATGAATTTAAGCTACGCATTTACTGATAGTATCAAATAATATGAATAGTTTATTTTACTTTTGAATGAACAATGGCCAAAGTATCGACCCAAACACGCCAGCCTCCGTACTCGTATTTGATAGCGTGATGAAGCAGCATTCTAAATAAGGAGTAAACCATATCGGATATTTTCTGCTCTTCCGCGTTTTTGGGATGAATATAAGCCATTGCTATCAACCACTCTTGCCAAACTGACATCTGCAAGACTGTACGTCGATTTTCTCGATTGTTGTTACAAAGTAAGGTCATATCAGAGAGAAAGAGCTTTTTCACTTCAAGCAGCTGCTCAGTTCGTTTTGATTGTCGAATCAGTGTTGCTACCACTTTGAGAATATCTGAAATTCGAAAAAGTTGTTGAATTATATTTAAATGCGTCCCTATTTTCTAAATAGTGTTTATTACCAAATGTATTGTAAGAAAGTTTAGTATTTATTATTTGTTTAGACTTACTCGCACTTTCTATTCGATGATGCGACTCGGGTTCCGGGTGCCTCGTGTACAGAATTTGTTGACTGATGTTGTCTGTCAGAATCTATAATTTAAATATGCACAATATATCAACACAATCAAAAAGGAAAAAGGAACGATTTTAGGTTTAACATATTTCTGCTGTACTCTGTGTTACCAAGGTGCACCTTTCAAATAAAGGTATCGGGCATTTAGGGAGGTCGGACATGAAATTAGGAAGATATAGGTCATTTAGACCATTTGAGGAATTGATCGGGCACTTAAGAAGGTAGGTCGGGCATTTATAGAGGTAGCGGACACTTGGGGAGGTAGGGCGGGCATTTAGAAAGGGTGTCAAAATCTAAAATAGCGGCAACGACAAAATCTTTTTATAATTAATGAATCGACCATTCTTACTTCGTATAAAACGTTGTACGTTGGTAAGGAAAGCGTCTCTTCGTTTAACATCAATCTCTCGGCAAGCAAGGAATGCAAATTGTAAGGGATCATAACGTCATATTTCCTCCTAAAATAAAAATCATTATTAATATTATGGTTGTATTATTACGATATTTTTATTAAATTAAAATACTCACTTGTGTGTGCTACGGCTAAGGAAGAAACCTAGTAGTTTTAATGATTGAAGTCGTATCAATTGACTTTCCGCTGCCAAAAGCTTGAAAACTGTTCTAACACCATGCTTAGAATCGAAAGCCGGTACAAGCGATGATGGATATTCAGACACCATGGTGATGAGCATTTGTAGAACGTCATGTAGATTCTCGTCCTGAAAACGTGATAGAGATTCAGCAGTATATCCGAATAAAATTTAAAAAACTTATATTCAGAATAAATCGAAATTTAAATTCCTCTTTAACGTGCAACATTCAGATTTAAAATAGGAATCTTTTAAATAGGAAAATAGGAGTGAGAGGAGAGAGATCATTTTTTTCGGAATAAATTTGAATTTAATAAAAATTCAGATTTAAGTATCCAATTCTTGAAAAAAGAAGAAAGAAGAATCTAATGATTAAATTTTAAAAACACAATCTTAAATGCCTCCATTAAAATTCACAAGTATAAAAAACAATGAGGAAATAAAAAGAAGGCAACCTCCAAATCATCTTCCTTCTTTTTTTCTTGTCATTTTTTATTTATATTATTTTTAAATTGCATTCAAAAAACATTTACAAAAATGTACCAAAGTTTCGGAGTTCTCTTTCAAGCCAATGAAAACAAATTTTCCAACAAGTCGAAACCCATGAGAGAACCAGAATGTTCTTCCCGCAATATATATCTGAAGACTGAAACTACGCTAAAAAATACGTAAGAAATTGCAAATCTCAACGTAAACAGAAACAGTTAAGAAAACCCAATCGATTTAAGTTAAATTTAAAAAGAAATGAGGGTGATTTGACGTGATTTGATGATGGTGATTTTGTTATTTCATTTGGTTTGATTATATTTGGTCTCACAACCTTTTTAAACTTTTTATACTTAAAAACAAACACAATAAAATAAATATAAAAATAAAATAAAACTTTAAATGAAACTTAACAAACTTTTTCTAATTTGTCTAAATCAGTTGTTAAATTCATAGATGAACCAATAATCCGATTTCAACCAAAAGTTATTATTCAATTAATTTTAAATGGAATTCTCAAAATTGTACGGATTTTAAACTTCTTCAACATAATTTGAACAGTTTTCGAAATTTAAACAAAGTATAGATGAAATACGAAATGAACTAAAACCTTTTACTTCTTTTTGAGCATCTGAAGCTTAACTATTATTTTTCTTCCTTTAAAATACGTACTTTTCCTATAGCTTCATAAAAAATGCTGCAAAAAATTTTTTTTTTGTTCTTGAACATTAGTTTGTTAATTACTCAAACTAAGAATATTGTCCTCATATTTTCAATCATTATTCAATAATTTACCATTTAAAAAAATCTGGTATTTTAGAATATCAATAATTTAATCTTGCGGTAATCAAATTTCTAATTCACTTTTTAGTTCGGAAATATAACATTTTAAAACACTAACATGATTTGAAATATCCTTGATCAGAAAATTCAGCATTGAATGTTTAAACTCATCTGAAGTATGTTTATATTGTATATTGCACAATTTACTATATAAACTGAAATCTTTGAATTTGTTTCAAAAATAAAATATTTTGCTAGGTATAACATCATTTCTTCTCAGGGTGTGAACTTAAATTCTTAAGAAAATGCCCTGGCAATTCCAGGTTTTTCTCAGGTATCTCAAGTTTTTTCCAGGTATAATTTTTCATAGTCGAAGCCCTTTAAATATTTCACATTTTTTTAAATAATCGACTCGAAATATCTATACAGTTTCGCGAGTTTATTATAAATAATGTTTTTTTTCAGTTTCTAGGGAATCAATTAATAAGTTAAATTAAAAAGCTTTGACACATCATATTACAAGATATTCTTAAATATATTAGCATCATCTATTAATTAAATAATCAAATAATATTAAAAATATAATTATTAATTTCTTGAAATTGCCGCTGAGGTCCATGAATTTGACTAATAATTGAAACAAATTTTCATTTTACCTTCTTATACTTAAAACTCAGTGTATATTTAGGTGGCATTAATGCGGTTATTATATTAAATTCAATTTGAACTGCTTCAAATTCTTAACTTTCCACATAAAAATACTGTATTTATATGCAACAAAATGCATGAATTTTTCACTGAACAGTTGAATTTTCAACTAAAAAAGCTCAATTTTTGACCAAATAGTTGTCTTTCGAACTAAAAAAAAAAGGTTTCAACCAAAAATAGAACAGATAAATTTTCAGTTAAAAATAGTATATTACGACCCAAGGCCAAAAGCTTCATATCACGCACGCCAGGCCATCCAATATTTCTGGCCGTGTGTCGTATACTATTTTTCTTCATCCCCAGCCGAAAGTATGTTTAATCATTAATGTTTTATTAATAAAATGTGTTGTCGGCTGCTAGCTCGAATGCTTTCTCTTTTGTGGCCTACATCAGCACGCGCTACCGGCCACCTCGCGTAGTGCCGCCAGGCCGCGCTGATCTCGGTCAGCTTAGTGGATGTATGGGATTCGGTCGCACGCCCGACTTTTGCAAAGCCGAGGCGGAGCCGAGGTTTTGCTGGTCGGAACGGGTATCAAAAACACATATTCTTTATTCTTTCGTAATACGATCAGTTCTGAGGTTGAACACACCGACACTCTCTTTTTTTTCACCTGTCAACATACATTTCTTTCGGAGGCTAAGTACACAATAACACAATACTGTCTTCTTCCCCTAGCCGAAAGTACGTCTTCCAGGCTGCATTTCTCTCCAGGAACAGTGGCTTTTGCAGCCCGCTAGAGTTAACGCGATCTATGATTGGCTGCGATATTTTTGTGACTCGCTGGCGTAGCAAACTGACATAGAAACGCTCACTCAGTATTGTTTTATGGTGTACTTAGCCTCCAAAAAAAATTTATCTCGACAGGTGAATTGAAAAAAGAGAGCGTCGGTGTGTCCAGCCTCAAAACTGATCGTTTAAGGTTATTGCGATATTTGTGCATAAAACGTCGGCACAAATCCTAAAAAATGGTGGACTTTTCGTCTGAAGGTTCTGCGGACGAGAAAGAAGTAATACGAAAAAAATAAAAATATGTGTTTTTGATACCCGCCTCGACCAGCAAAACCTCGGCTCCGCCTCGGCTTTGAAAAAGTCTGGCGGGCGACCGAATCCCATGCATCCGCTCAGCTGACCGAGAGCAGCGGCCCTGGCGTGCTTATTATGAGGCCTCGGCTTCGCCTCGGCCTTCATATCACTCACGCCCGGAAATCCAACTTTCTGGCCTTGAGTCGTAATATACGATTTCCACGCACCACAGAAAAAAAAAATCCTAACCAAAGTCATAAGTTTTCAACTAAAATGATGAATCTTCAACAGAAATAGATGAATTTTAAACCAAAAAGATCAATTTTCAAAGAAGAAGATGAATTCTCTGACAAAAAAGACGATTTTTCAACGAATAAGTTGAATTTTGAACTAAAAAAGATCAATTTTCAATAGAACTGATGAATTTTCAAATAATATGATAAATCTCTCACTAAAATAGTTGAGTTTTCAACCTAAGAGATATATTTGTAACCAAGAAGATTAATTTATACCAAAAAAAGACAAATTTCAAACTAAAAAAGACAAACTGTCAATAGAACTGAAATAGTTGAATTTTCAACCAAAGAGGTACATTTTTTAACCCAGAAGATTAATTTCTTCCAAGAAGGGCGAATTTTCAACTAAAAAAGATAAATTGTCCACCAAAAATTAAATATTTAAATCTTCAGTTGAAAAAATGTATGATAATCCAAGGAGATGAATTTTCCACTAAATTTGAATATACATTTTATATATATAATTGAAAACTAAAGGTTAACAACCACCGCAGGGTCCCACTGGGAGCAACTGTCATCTAAAAAATGAC
>JAABKJ010007631.1:0-11648 GCA_011634705.1 Andricus grossulariae
TTTTTTAACAACTATAATCCTGTCTTTATGTTTGTATTTATTGGACCGTAAGACCGAAGAAAGAAAAGTTTTGAAACAAAAAAAGTTCTTAGTTCGACCAGAACATTGTTTTGGATGTATTTCGAAAAAGTTACAGGGTGTCTAAAATGATAATAAATAATAAAATCACACTGTCAAACCAAGCCAACAACTAGTGGCTGACCAGCCAATAACTAGCGGCTGACCATGCGGTCTGGCCTGGGGCTAGCCAGACAAAACGTTAAAAATTTGCCCAATTTGGCATGAAATCTCTAAAAATATTTCTAAAAATAATTAAACTAAAGAAAAATTCCTACATCAATATACACAACGAATATAGTGATTGAATTTCTGTCATATACTGAGGACAGGTAATGCAAGTACTATACATAAATATATAATTTCAGGATCGATGTCTATCAGCCCTGAAGATATAATACCTCATACACATAAAGGACGAAAAATGTGCATTTCATATGCTCCTGATTTATGAGTTCAAAGAACTCTATTCCAACATCATGAGGAAATTTTATTAATTAATAATATTCAATAAAATTTAAATAAACTTTTAGATACTCTTCTATTCATTACTAATGATCTATTTTCAAATTATTAATTATTTAGAATTTTCTACTAACTTACTGACTTTACAAAATGACGAACATTGGATTGAAAAATTTGTAGCAATTACTCACTTTTGGGAAAACTTTCTAAAATTAGTTTTAAAATTATATCAGTCAGTTATCTACTTTGAAGTCTAGAAAAGATTTAATAATGATTTACAATGACCTTTGCATATTTTCAGCGAGACTTTATAATAAAAGTAAAGATTAAAGTTCAAGCAAACATTGTATTTGCAACTGATAAAGCTATGACCGTACAAGATTACTCTAATAATTAACTGGTGACCCGAGCTTTCATAATCAAGACTCATTGTGAAACTTGTTTAATTTACTTTTTCTTATAAAAATATTATTAAAAAAAAATGATAACATGTATTGTTAAAATTAGCCCTTCACATTTATTATATTTTACTACGTGCATTAATTAATGTCAATTAATACACCAACCGTAAAAAATCTTACTAATTCAAAATTAAAATATAGAAAAAAATTGGAGGTTTTATAAGAGAATATTTTTTTATCAACTACTCAAATCGAATTCTCTTCGTGACTTTATCTGCAGTGTAATTTCTTGGGGCGGATTCCACTGAATGACAGGCAATAGTGAAACACGAAATTTACGTAACACTTTATTCATAACCTTGAAATAGTTAAGCTGCAAAACGTTTTGGTAAAAAAAGAATGAATTTAAAACGTATTTAAAAAATGTAGTTGTCAAACTATCTCCTAAATGCTATAGCTATCGCAATAATTATAGATAACAGCTTCGTTACCTTTACCTTTCAAAGCTACCTAACAACTGTAGTAATACAACTGTATAGGAATAAAAAATAAAACTGGACAAATAAAGGAAAGTAACTTTTTAAGAAAGAAATCTGTATGCGGTACTAAAAATCGAAGTGAGCCAATCATTATCGAGTTTGAGAGAAATAAATGATTGAAGTTGAATTTAAAATTTTACAAATTCACGGTTGAATCATTTTTAAGTTTCTTGAAATCATAAAGTTACAAATTTGAAGCATTTACAATTTAACGAATCACAATTTTTTCTTTTTTTTTTCCTCTTTTATTATTATTTTTAATATGAATAGACATTTTGTCCAAACTTGATCGTTGGATTCTTTTTTTTTTAATTTCCAAGAATTTCGTAGTAAAAATGTTAAAAATCAAAAAAATGTTTATCAAATTGAATATAATGGGAGTGGACAGAATTAGGGGAAATTCACACGAATTTAAGTGAATTGAAAAAAATAATTTTAAAACCAATAAAATAAAATGTGAGTGAATTTAGAGGAATGTAAAAAAAAGGAAATAGAATTCGATAAAATTAAAAAAAATTAAATGATTTGAAAACAATTAATTAAATTTGCAGTGGATTTAGAGATTTTCAAGGGAATTCAACAGAATTTGATGAAATGCCTGAGAATTGAAGGTGAGTTTATATGACTTCAGGATGAATTAAAAAAAAACTACAATTTTTTTTAAATCCGATGAATTACGTACAACTGTGCGTGAATTTAGAAGAATTAAAGGAGAATTGAAAAAAATCAAGATAATTCCAAAGAAATCAAAAGTATTTATAAGAATTCAGGATAAATTAATAATAGTCCAAAATATTTCATTGATTTCAGTAAATTTAGAGTAAATTTAATAGACTAAATGGAATTCAAGAGAATTTGATGAAATTCATACGAATTCCAGATGAATGATAAAAATTCAAGTGATTGCAACAAAATGTTTAAAATCCCAAAAAATTGTATTGAATTCAGATAAATGGAAGTAAACAGAATTAGTGAATAACAATCCGATGAAATCCATTGTAACTCAAGGTGAATTTAAGTCTTCAGGAAGAATTAAAAAAATGTAAAAATCCAAAAAAGATCCACTCAATTCAGTAGATTATAAGGGAATTCCAAAGAATTAAGGGCGAATTCAACAGAATCAAAAGAATTAGAAGAAATTCATACAAATTCTAGATAAATAAAAAATAATTCAAGTGAATGGAACAAAATTTTTAAAATACAAAAAAATTACATTGAATTCAAATAAATGGCAGTGAATAGAGTTAGTGAATAAGAATCTGATGAATTATATACTCCATAAGAATTAAAGGTGAATAAAAAAGTCTTGAGGGTGAATCAAAAAATTGTTCATCCAAACCATACCCATTGAATTTAGTGTATTTCAAGGAAATTTTACAGAAGTCAGACTTTATCTCAAAAAAGTAACTAGAAAGTGACTAAAAGTGACTATATGGTAGTCCTGAAGTTAGATGGTTTTATTTTAATCTACAAAAATTGACTTAAATCTAGTTTCAAGTCACAAAATTGGCTGAATTTGATATGTAACAAAATTAAGCTGTAACGTAATCAAGACATTTTCCCTGTGTTGAGCTATTTAGAGGCCAACTTAAAATCGAATTATTAGACACTTTTATAGACAAATGATCATTTTTAGTCAGAAACAATGTATATTTAAAATTGAGTGAGTGAATAGCAAAATTTAAAAAAAAATAATAATCTATAAACAGAGTGGCCGCAAAACTGCTTTTTCAAAATTCGTTGACTATTCTCTGACACAAAAGGATGAATTTTTAACAAAACAGTCGACTTTTCAAACAAAAAAAAGATTAAAGTTCAACCAGAAACAGTTGCTTTTTCAACCAAAATTTTAATTTTCAATTCAGAAAGATGAATTTTCAACCAAACAGTTGCATTTACAACCAAATAGTTGAATTTTAAAGTAAAAGAGATGAATTTTCAAACAAATGATCGAATTTTTAATTTAAAAAAATTAAAGTTCAACCAGAAACAGTTGCTTTTTCAACCAAATAATTTAATTTTTCAGAAGACAGTGGAAGTTTCAAACACAGAAGATCAAGCTTCAGCCAAAAATAATTACATTTTCAACCAGATAGTTGAAATCTTAAGTTAAAAAATTGAATGTTTTAGAAAGTAGTTGACTTTTTAGCCTGGAAAAATAAATTTTCAACCAAAATTTTTATTTTCAATTGAGAAAGATGAATTTTCAACCAAAGAGTTGCATTTACAACCAAATAGTTGAATTTTAAAGTAAAAGAGACGAATTTTCAAACAAATGGTCGAATTTTTAATAAAAAAAGATTAAACATCAACCAAAAACAGTTAAATTTTCAAGTCTAAAAGACGAATTTTTAGAAGACAGTTGAATTCCCCCCCCCCCCCCAATTTAATTTTCTACAAAAAGATGAATTCTCAACGAAAAATGATATGTGATATTTCAATCAAAACAACAACAAAAAACGAATTTTCAATAAAATAGTTGAATTTTCAACCAGAGTGTTGAAATTTCAACTAAAGTAACGAATCTGCCAACAAAAAAATTTATTTTTAACAAAGTAGTTCAATTTTTAACAAAAAATGACAGTTTTTCAACCATTAAGATGAATTTTCTACAAAACAGTTAAATATCCAAACCACAAATATTAATTTTCTACCAAGAAGACAAATTTTCAGCAAATAAACATTTTTCAGTAAAAACAAAAAAAGGTCACTCAAATTGTTGAACTTTCAGGCAAAAAACAAATTTTTTGCAAAACAGTTAAATTTTCAAAAAAAGTTAATTTTCAACAAAAGAAGTTCATTTACAACCAAAAAATTGCATTTTTAATAAAAAAAAAAAACGGAAATTTCAACCAAGAATATTATTATTTACCAAAGTGGACGAATTTGGAACCAAAGAGATAAATTTTCGACTAAAGAGATAAATCTTCTACAACAAAAAGAACAAAATTGTTAACTTAGTGGTTCAACCATCAACCAAGTAGTTGAATTTTCAACCCAAAAAGATGAAGACTAATTTTCAACAGAACAGTTGAATCCTCGACCAAAGAATATTAATTTTCAACCAAACGCAGTTGTATTTTTAACCAAAAAAAGTGTACATTTTCACTAAAAGAGATGGGTTTTTAAACCAAAAAGACGAATTTTCACGAAAATAGTTAAATGTTTACGAAGAAAGATTATAGTTAAATTGTCAACACCAAAATATGAATTTTGAAGAAAAAAGTCAATTTTTAACCAAAATAGTTGAATTTTCAACTCAAAAAGACAAATTTTTTTTAATAAAACAGTTGAACTTTTGAACAAAAAAGGCGACCTTAATAAAATTTCTGATTTTTCAACCAAATAATACAATTTTTGACTAAAAATATAATCGTCAGGAGAAAGCAGTTTTATTCTTGTAAAATTTTTAACATGAAATCTTCTATAAGCGGAATGAAACCATTTTTAATTTTAATTAAAATATTTTAAATTTATTATTATTGACAGTTATTTAAAGTGCCTCTCATATAGATTCCCTGAATTTGGCAATTTTTGTTCAAAATTCAAATTTCCCGTTTTTACCTGACATACGGGCCTCCCTGCATAATTCGATTTCTCACTAAAAATTCCAATTTTTATAAAAGAAAATTACAACTTTGGACTGATGGACAATCAGTAAATATCTTGTGGCTTTTACTCAGAGTTATTTCAGTAATTTTCAAGGTAGATAAAATACATTTACGCGGGAAATTCGAGAGTTTATGAAGTGCCCCAGGAATACTCGATAAAGGGTGTAACATCGAGAGTTCGTATGCAATATCGAGCAGACTTTATGGCGCCCACGCAAGCGTGCTTTCAACCCTGTATTTTCTAGGTATAGTTGAACTGAGAGGAACATTACCACGGCTACCTGGACTGCGTACACGACATACACATGTAAGATAATAAATATACAATGCACTTATATTTTACGATGCACACAAAGCACGCGAACATTCTGTCTCCAATTATTTTAGAGGAGAGACCTCGATAAGGGAGGAAAAAACTGTTTATCGACCTGTTTTTTGACCTTTTACATCCGCAAGTTTCTAAATATGACAATTTTTCTAAAAAGTAACTTCTCAAGGCAGCAGTCAGACCAAAAATCAGATCTCTGAAAAAAGTAGTTTTTCTATGATTTTAAGAATCAAAATAACAGTATTAATGACGTCATTTAAAATAAAAAACATTATTTTTAATTAAAAAAAAAATTAATCAAAGTAGGCGCCTTGCGCACACAAAATAAGATATCGTAGCCTAATAAGACGTTAATTAAGTCGTTCAAACCACCCCCTTACATAATGTCCTACCCCTACACCTCCTACTTTCCCCCCTCTACCCTACTTCACCTAAACTCAATTCACCCTTCACTACCGCTCCCTTCCCTAACTTCTTCCTCCACTACTTCCCCTCCTCCCTACTAACCCTCCTCCACTACTTTCCCCTATCCCCACTACCCCGGATAATTTTTGGACTACCCGCTACTTCTCTTCCGCAGCTGTCACTTTCCCACCCCTACTTACTCTCTGCTAATTTCCCCTCAACCCCTCCCATCACCCGATTTCCCCTCCCATCATTACCCACACCTTCCCTACTTTACATATCCTCATTACCCCTCATTTCCCCTACTTCGCCCCCTCATTACCCTTCACTTCACCTAGTCATCCACTCCTTATTTCCCCTCACTTCTCCTACTTAGCCAACCCTCACTTCTCCTAATTCCACTCTCCTAATTTCATCTCACTTCCCACGCCTCCTTTCCCCTGCTTCTACATCCATAATTTCCCCTTTGGCCCCTCCACTCACTTCCACTAACTCCCCTCCCCACATTTCCCCTACTTCACCTCCGTCATTTTCCCTATTTCCACTCCCCTCACTTCCCCTACTCATCCATAATTTCCCCTCCTATGGAAAAAGTATGACGGACTGACACCCGACCGAAAGTATAAGGGGAAAGCCCGGGGCTACGGAACCATAACCATTTTTAACTTACAAAAAATATTTATTTTAACGATGTTTTTTGAAATTGATATTTTTCTCACTGTCACTTCTTACTTATTTTTGAAAAATGGTTAAATATTAATATGTGATGGCTTACTTTTTCGGGGAAAACTTTCTCTACAACTCTATTGTATTCAATTTTGAAAGTTAATTTAGCTATTGGTGAAATCGTTAAAACACTTTATTTTAAACAAATAACTACACTCAGAGATTACTATTTGATTTAGAAATTGGAAACAGTAGCGTTGTAGGAAATGTTTCATTAAAAAAAAAATAAGCCATGATTTATTAAACATCAACTATTTTTTAAAAAACTGCTAAGAAGTGACAGATAAGAAAATATTCAGTTGCAGAAACTATTATTAAATTAATTATTTTTCGTAAGCTGTAACCTTTCTTCCTTAAAAAAAATGTTTTTTTCTTTCATAAGACATTACTGATCATATGATTTCTACTCTTGAAATCATAGAAAACTTTTTTTCCCCAATTAACTGATTTTTGACACAACTACCTTAAAAGCAACGATTTTACTGATTATATAACAAGAAGAACAAAATTACAATTGCATTTGATATATTTTACGCTCCAAATTTAAATGAGTTAAAATTTGATTGATTAAATTAATCAAGCATGCATTGACTGAAAAATCATTAATTTCTCCAGAAAAAAACAGTCGTTTTAACAGATGAGTCAGTCAATATGCTAATTGAGTCAAATACTCACATGAAATTAATGACTTTCAGTATATAGAAGTGACTGATTTGTTTACTATAATACAATATAGTAAAATTGAAAATGACGGATTAGATCATTCAAAACGACTAATTTGATTAATGAAAGTTACTGGTTATATCATTCAAATTTACTGATTCAATCCATGAAAGTTACAGTTTAGATAATTAAAAATGACTGATTAGGTCAGTGGACGTTACTGATTCAATCAATGATGTCTTTATTGGTAGAAAATAAGTCTTCTTGGTCCAAAGTTCATATTTTTGGTTGAAATATCGACTATTACATTTTTCGTTGAGAATTCATCTTTTTTTTATTGAAAATTCAACTACTGGGTTGAAAGTTGAAATACTTTGTTAAAAATTAATTTCTTTTGTTGAAGATTCATCATTTTAGTTAATAATTCGTTCATTTGGCTGAAAATTTGTCTTTTTTCGTTCAAAATTAATTTTGTTCATTATAAATTTACTTATTCCATTTTGGCTGAACATTGATCCTTGTTAGTAGCAAATACTACTTGGTTGAAAGTTGAACTATTTGTTAAAAATTCATTTTTTTGGTTGAAGATTCATCGTTTTAGATGAAAATTCATTTCCTTGGTTGAAAATTTAACTATTTTGTTGAAAATTCATCTCTTTGGTATGAAATTAATCTTCTAGGCTTCAACTTTAACTATTTGGTTAAGAATTCATGTATTTGATTTAAAATCGAAATCTTTAGGTTAAAATATCAACTTTTATGCATTTTCGTTGAGAATTAATCTTTTTGTTATCGAAAATAGTACTACTTGGTTGAAAGTTGAATTATTATTCGTTAAAAATTAACTTTTTGGTTATGATTCATAATTTTAGTTGAAAATGGTTGAAAACTGACCTTTTTAGTTGAATATCCGCATGACTGATAAGTCACATTGATAAGAAGAATAAATTTGACAAATAAAATATTCATACAAAAGTATTTCTCAAATAATGTATTTCATTCCTCTATACATTTAAAAATCATCCTTTTGCATTACGGACATATATTTAGGACACTTTTTAATTTTTGAATACGATTACTTTATCCTGTACAAGTAAATCTTCAGAAATAAGGCGAAGAGTGCAAGACATTTTTGGTTAAGTTTCTTTTCGAGTAATTTTGGATTTATAAAATTTGTGAATTCAAATACTATTGGCAAGTCTATACCAAAATCTATCCCATTCTTATTGTTTTAGAAGTTATATATTGTACTCAATAGTGAGTAGTGACGTCACGATTCCGAAGTCACTTTGGCGCGAAATTTCAATTGCAAAATATGTTTCTTGTTTTAAAATAAGAGATAAACCGTATTTTTTGATAAATGTATCTTCTGGTGTTCGGTTAGTTACTAAGTTACTTTTTTTCAGTAACTTGTAATAATTACGTAACTTGGCGAAAAAGGTAACTAGTTACAGTTACTAGGTAAAGTAACTTCAAGTTACCTAAAATAGTATATTACGTGCTATTTTTCACAAAAATAACATCGGAAATGGCGGCTTTCGTTGCCTGCGAAGCGGGTACGAAACTATTTTACAAACCCTAGAGTTTCCAAGCCTATTATTACAAACCCGCTCACCTGCATACCCCCACTTTCACCACGCTTCGCAGGCTACGAAAGCCGCCATTTTCGATGTTCGTATTGTGAAAAGTTACGTTTTTCACTCCCCTAATTTTATAATTAAAAAATCAAGATAATTAAGATGATAATTTATAAAAACCTAATTTAAAAAGAAATAGGAATTAGTTGAAGTAAATAAAAAATACACCATATATTTCAGCAAGTTAATAACAACACATATTCAGAATTCTAATCTCGGAATATTGTGCAGTATCAGATTTTGAACGGACTTTTTGTTTACCGCACTGTTCGGCAGAATCGCCAGAATAATTACTTGCTTCGTTGACTTTATTTTCATAAGCCATTAAAAATTATTTTTCATACTGAATTTCAAGTTAAAATCATGATTCATGTATTCAATTCTAGCAATTCTATTCCCCCGTTTCACGGTAATATGGAAATCATAACTTCCGACTGATAAAATAGTTGAAAATACTATTTGTATGACTAGAGAAGAATAATTATAATTGTTACATCTTAAAATAGGCTCGATTAAATTCAGTAAAATTTGTCTAGATTTAAAACTCCATTCTGAAATTCAGGTAACAATTTTAAGCATCATGGCCTAAAATGTTTGAAATTTCGGACAAAAACACCTTTTGTATGATTAAATTTGAAACACTTTAAATTTTCTAACATTTCAAGTAAAAATATTGCATTTTCAACGAAATAAATTACTTTTTAACAAACTAGTTGAATTTTAACCCCAAAAAGATTAATTTTCAGCAGAAGAGTTGAATTTGCAACAAAGAAATATTTTTCAGTGACTTTTTTTAACCAAACAGTTGTATTTTTAACCAAAAAATATGAAATTTTTTTACTGGAATTGAAAAAAAATGTAATGTTTAACCTAGTCGAATTTTCTACCAAAATATTAGAATTTACTTCCCAACAAAAAAAAAACAAATTTGAAACAAAATAGTTAAATTTTTAACCAAAGAAATGAATTTAAACTAAAATTATGAATTTTCAACCAAACAACTGAATTTTTAACGACGAAGTTCAACTTTCAACCGAATAGTTAAATTTTAATTCAGAAAAGACAAATTTTCAACAATGTAAACAAACCCTCCACAGAAATTTTTTTTCCGTAAAAGATGATTTTCAATCCAAAAAGAACACTTATCAACAAAAGACTTGCATTTTCAACAAAATCTTCGTTATTTCTCAACAAACTAATTGAACTTTCTACAAAAATAGTTTAATTTTTAACAAAATACATGCATTTTCAACCAAAATAGATGAATTCTCAACGAAAAATATAATATTTGATATTACTTCAACGAAAAAAAGATTTTAATTTGAAATAAAACATAGTTGAATTCAACCAAAAAAATCCTCAACCGAATCATATTAATTTTCTGCAAAAATAGTTTAACATTCAACAAAAAAAAGATGTCTTTTTTTTATCAAAATAGATCAATTTTAAAACGAAAAAGTCGAATTTCGAACCAAGAATGAAAAAAAAATCCACTTAATTATTCAATTTTCAAGCAAAAAAAAACGAATTTTCTACAAAACAGTTACATTTTAAAAGAAAAAATATGAACTTTCAACAAAAAAGTTACTTTTTAAGCAAATAGTTGAACTTTCTACCAAAATAGTGGAATTTTTAACAAAGTACATGCATTTTCAACCAAAATAGATGAACTATCATCAAAAAATATAATAGTTCATTTTATTTTAACCATAAAAGATTTTTATTTGAAATCAAACACAGTTGAATTCAACCAAAAAATACGAATTTTCAACAAAATAGCTCAACCAAATTGAACTATTTGAATCCTCAACCAAATCAGATTAAATTTCTACCAAAATAGTTAATTTTTCAACAACATAAATATGAGATTTCTTTTACCGAAACAGATAAATTTTGAAAGAAAAAAGCCGAATTTTGAACCAAGAAAGAACAAAATTCCACTGAATTTTTCAATTTTCAAGCCAAAAAAATAGGAATTTTCTACAAAACAGTTACATTTTAAAACAAAAAATATGAATTTTCAACAAAAAAGTTACTTTTTAAGCAAATAGTTGAACTTTCTACCAAAATAATGGAATTTTCAACAAAGTGCATGAATTTTTAACCACGTAGTTAAATTTTCAACCAAAATAGATGAATTCTCAATGGAAATAATAACAGTCAATGATATTTTAACCAACAAACAAATTTTATTTGAAATCAATCACAGTTGAATTCAACCAAAAAAGACGAGTTTTCAAAAAAATAGCTGAATGCTCAAAAAAAAAGAAAATAATTTTCTACCCATAACTGACCCATACATAAAATTACTTTAAGGGGGCATTCCAATGTGAACGCATAAAAAAAGCATATTTTCAATCATTTTTTTCTCGGAAACTATTGTATATAATTGAATGAATGTTTTTTTCTATTAAAGGTATGACCAAGAAGAGCGGAGAAAAAAATTGTTTGATGGTAAAAAATATTTATTTATGTATTTATAAAATAAAATGCATGTGTGAAAAAAAAAGTTTTCTACTGGCGCAGGTGATTTTGGCTCTCCTGGTGATTCGAAACAGAAAATCAAAAAGGTTTATTGATCTAGGTCATCGCCCCTATGGTCCGAACCTCCACTTTTTTATTTAATCGAAAATTAACAAAATGCCGGCGTTTATTGTGAAAGAGAGAAAAAAACAAAACTTTTTTTGCACCATAAATCAGGTAAAATTATAAGTTAGAATCAAAATATCAACAACTTGAAGGTTCGGACGATAGCCATGATAGTGCTGAATATCGTGTTAAAATTTGAAGTCGATACGCCCGGTCATTTTTGAGAA
>JAABKJ010007632.1:0-11648 GCA_011634705.1 Andricus grossulariae
CAACTGTGTTGTGGAAATATTAATTATTTTGTTGAAAATTGGAAAATTGTTGAAAAATACGTCGACTCTGTGGTTGAAATTTTTTGTATTTTGTTGAAAAATGTTTTTTTTTTTTTTTTTTTTTTTTTTGTAGGAAATTAATCTTCTTGATTGAAAGTTGAACTACTTTGTTTAAAATTCACTTTTTTTTTTGGTTGAAGGTTCATTATTTTTAGTTTTAATTGTAGAAATTTTGTCTTTTTGTAGAAAATTAATCTTCTTGATTTAAAGTTGAACTACTTTGTTAAAAATTCATTTTTTTATTGCAGATTCATTTTCCATTTTTGTTTGAAAATTTATCTTTTTTAGTTGAAAATTCAAATATTTGTTTGAAAATTCAACTATTTGTTTGAAAATTCTTGTATTTTATTTAAAATTTGTCTTTTTTTATAGAAAATTAATTTTCTTGGATGAAAAGTCATCATTTTGGTTCAGAATTCATCTTTGTAGGTTGAAAATTCAAATGTTTTGTTTAAAAATTCATGTATTTTATTGAAAATTTGTCTTTTTTATAGAAAAGTAATCTTTTTGGTTGGAAAGTCATAATTTTGGTTCAGAATTCATCTTTTTAGGTTGAAAATTCAACTATTTGATTAAAAATTCAACTGCTTTGTGGAAATATTAATTTCTTTGTTGAAAATTCGAAAATTTTTGAAAAGCACGTCAATTCTTTGGTTGAAAATTTTTGTATGTTGTTGAAAATTGTTGTTTTTTTATATAAAATTAATCTTTTTGATTTAAAGTTGAACTACTTTGTTTAAACTTCATTTTTTTTTATTTGGTTGAAGATTCATTATTTTTAGTTTAAATTCATCTCTGTGATTGGAAACTAAACTATTTTTTTTTTGTAATTCTTCTTTTTGATTGAAAATTTGTCATTTTTGGTTAAAAGTTTAACTGATTTGTTAAAAATTCATTTGTTTATTGCAGATTCATCATTTTCCATTTTTAGTTGAAAATTCAAATATTTGTTTGAAAATTCAACTATTTGTTTGAAAATTCATGTATTTTATTGAAAATTTGTCTTTTTTGATAGAAAATTAATCTTCTTGGTTGAAAAGTAATGATTTTGGTTCAGAATTTCTCTTTGTAGTTTGAAAATTCAACTATTTGATTAAAAATTAAACTGCTTTGTGGAAATATCAATTATTTTGTTGAAAATTCGAAAATTGTTGAAAAACACGTCAACTCTTTGGTTGAAAATTTTTGTATGTTGTTGAAAATTGTTTTGTTTTTTTTTTGTATAAAATTAATCTTCTTGATTGAAAGTTGAAATACTTTGTTTAAAATTATTTTTCTTTGTGTGGTTGAAGATTCATTATTTTTAGTTTAAAATTCATCCCTTTGGTTGAAATCTAAACTATTTTGTTGGAAATTCTTCATTTTGATTGAAAATTAATATTTTCGGTTTGAAAATTAAACTAGTTTGTAGAAATATCAACTGTTATATTTTGCGTTAAGAATTCAACTTTTTGGGTTGAAAGTTCAACTTTGTTTGGTTGAAGTATAATCTTTGTTTTTTTTTTCAAAATGGGCAATTTTTGTTGAAAATTTAATTTTGTAGGTAGAGAACATTCCAGTATTTGGTTGAAAATTAATCTTTGTAGGTTGAAAATTCAACAATTTGGTAAAAAATTCTACTATTTTGTTAAAAAGTAATCTTTTTTTTTATCGAAAATTCAACTTTTCTGTTGAAAATTCGTTATTTTGGATTGAAAATTCATCTATTTTGAAATAAATAAATAAATTTGAAATTTCTTTTTTCCGTTGATAAAAAATATGTTGAAAATGTTACAAGATTGAAATTCTGGCCTTCGAATATTAATGGTCAGAAAAAATGAAAAATTGGCCAGGGAAAAGTCTGGGAATTTTGAAAAATGAAAATTTTTGTCCACGCTGACTATAAATTTTTTCCAGACAAGTCTTGGAGGATATGGAGATGCTCTCAGCCTTCCGGAAAGTTCTCCACGTTCCGAATTTATCCACTCCGGATAATCTTCTGTCAGTTCTCGAGGAAGTCGACATATTCTCCAAGCAGGAAATGGCATCTCTTCACGCAAAATTGCAGGGCAAACGGTGAATATAAAACCTAGATATACTGAATCCCAAATTCTCAAATTGTTGAATTAAAAAAAAAAGAATGACAAATTGAATCTAATTACTATTTTAGAGTCTTCATTGGAATCAAGAAACTCCTGGGTTTGATAGACATGGCTCGACAGGTGGAGCCGAACTATCGGGTCTCGAAATTTCTCCAGGAACTGGAGGAAGAAGGTCATCTCGAGTAACAGAAATTTAGTCGTAAGAAAGGAAGTTCTTATTTATGCTGCAATTAATTCATAGTCAATATTTCACCTAGTGAAGACAACACCGTATTATACGTTTTAAATAAGAAAAGTACAATGCCTTCTGAAATAACGACGACAGACCTCACAGACCCATAATGGAACTTTAAAAAAATTTATGATAAGATCAAAGCTTCCAAGAGTCAGGTATTTTGAAAAAAAATAGCAAAAATCAGGGAATTTCTGTAAGAAATAACTGTAAAAAATAATCAGGGCTGCTACACAGTCATTATTAGTCACTTTTTTTCTCATATCACTTTTTAGTCACTTTTTAAAATGAAAATATCACGTTAGTCACTTTTCTTTCAATAAATTAACTCATGGGTTAATCACTATTTAATTTAGCTCTATACCTATTTCTAAATTGTCGTTAATTCTTTCGAAATATTTCAGGGTATTTTTAAAGATTCCGAAATTTTTTTAAATATATTTCAATAATTTGAATGGATTTTTAAGATTTTAGACATTTTCAAGAGCTTTTGATTTTCAATATTTTAGGGAATTTTTAATTATTTAATTAATTTGAAGGGTTTCAAAGCGTTTAAAATATTTTAAGATAAACAATGTCTAGAATTTCGGAAGGTATGGAACAATTTTACAGGACCTATAAGGTTTTAACTTATTTTAAAAGATTTTGATTTTATACGATTTTCGAGGATCTAAATGATTTTAAGGGATTTTAAAGCTCTCAATGTATTTTAATATATTTTCCAGGATTTCAGGGAATATTACAGAATTTCACGGGATTTTATAATGTTTTAGTGGATTTCAAAGAATTTATTTACGAGAAGTGAGGAAATTTACTCAATTTTACCAATTCAGTGGGGTTTTTTTTTAATTTAATTTTTGATTTATTGAATTGGCCCTGAAGATAAATTGATAAAATGATCAAAGGATTTGAAATATTTAAAGGTATATTTTCAAATTCCTTGGCATTTTCAAGAGCTTTTTAAAAAATGTTAAGGGATTTCAAAAGGTTTTAAGGGATTTTAAATATTTTAGGTTTTATTAAAAGACAAGTAATTTTTTATTTATTTCAATAATTTAATGGGATTTAAAGGATTTTAAATATTTAAGGGTACTGTAAATGATTTCCAGACGCTTTCAAAAGATTTAAACAATTTGAAGGGATTTTCAAGAATTTTAGTAATTTTAAGGGATTTTAATATTTTAAGGGATTTTAATATTTTAATGGGTTTTAATATTTTAATGGATTTCAAAGAATTTATTCATAAGAAGTGATCAAGATTTCGTTGGGTTTCAAAGATTTCAAGAGATTTTCAAATATTTTTCCCAATTTATTTTGAATTTGCCCTGAATTCTTTTAAATTCTTTTGAATTCTTCTAAATTCAGTGAATTTTACTCAATTCACTGGATTTTTTTAAAGTTTGTTTTCTTCCAATTCTTTTGAATGCCCTTTTAATTTTCCTAAACTCATTTCAAACTTACTAAATTCATTAATTTTTTCATGTTTTTGAATAGCTTTCAATTCATTTGATTGCTTCTTAAATTCAGCTTGATTTTTTTTATGAATTTCATAGAATTCTTCTAATTTTCCTTAAATTCCTCTAAATTCACTCAAATTTTACTGAAATAAATTGATTTTTTCGATTTTCACAAATGTTACCAATTCATTTGAATTCTTTTGAATTCTTCTGTTGTCATTAGTCACTTTTTCGGTTAGAAGTTAATAGGGTTTTGAAGATTTGAAGAGATTAAATTTTTGTTTGTTTCACCCTGAATTCTTTTGAATTCTCTTGAATATTATAATTCACTTTAATTCTTCTAAATTTACTCAATTCTATCTAATTCGATGTATTTTTTTGAATTTTCATCAAATCCTTCTGAATTCCCTTGAATTTCATTTAAGATTTTTTCATATTTTTAAATTCTTTTCAATTCATTTTAATTTTTTTAACTTAACCTTTAATTTTTATGTATTTCATCGAATTCTTCTCGTTTCCCTTAAATTCCTCTAAATTCATTCCAATTTTACGGAAATAAATCGAATTTAAACAAAAAATTTCCAATCCATTTTAATTCTTTTAAATTGTTCTGTAGTCATTATTTACTTTTTTACTTAGAAATCAGTAGGGTTTTAAAGATTTGAAGAGATTTGAAATTTTTTGAATTCACCCTGAATTCTTTCAAGTTCTTTTGAATTCTCTTAAATTTTTTTAATTCACTTTAATTCTTCTAAATTGATACAATTCTACCTAATTCAATGTATTTTTTGGAATTTTAAATTGTTTTTATTTAACTGATCCTAAAGTCTTTTAACCTCACCTTGAATTCTTAGGCATTTCATCAAATTCTTTTTAATTCCCTTGAATTTTTCTAAGCTAATTTCAAAGTTGCTGAATACAATGAAGTTTTTTTTTCATATTTTAACATTGTTTTCCAATCCATTTGAATTCTTTATCCCTATATTTTATCCCATAGGGACTGTGAGGTCTGCGACGATATTCGAGTATTAAATTAGAAATATTGAAGTGCATATCTGAAAGATTATAAAGTTGAGTTGACGCTAAATTCATTCAAGAAAATTCATTTTCAATTACTTAATACAAAGCAATTCCTAAGTTAATCTAAAAAAAGTGCCACTTGTACAGATCTCTTTGTGAAATGAGCATCGATCCTCAATCTTTATTGCAATCTTGCAGAAATTAAGAGAGTACGAATGAAGATAGGTAAAGACTTATTTATTTTTTCATTGTTTTTACTACTTAACATACACTTTTGTATAGACTTTTGTATAGATTTTTTTTACAGATTTTTTTTTAGTAATTCCTCTCTTTATTCGTACCATGACCACTGTTCGGTATCTACGGTAATAAAATTTAGTTGAGCACTTGTCACGCACCTAGTTAGTGCTCTTCCAGGCATATTCGTAAATTCACTGCCGAAATCAAAAATTGTAATCTTCAGAAGAAGAAAAAAAAAAGTACCGATGGTGAATTTCACGACAATGTCGAGCGTCAACGAACACCTATTTTCGTTAGAAATATAGGATGGATTTACTAGGGGTTCAAAGTGTACAAATTTAAGCTGTTCTCAAACTTTCGAGGTTTTCAATTTTGAATCCCGGATATTTCAATTTCCTTTATTAGTCAGAAGGAGTGGTTCTACGATTGCAATTTAATTTATAATCATTTCTATCTCTAATTAGATTGTAAGTTAAGTTTAAGTTTTAAATCTGATTTTAACTTTTAGTTTAGTTTTAATTTAGATTAAGGTTTAACCTAAGTGGGTGTCCATAAAGTAGGTTACCACTTGGTCCAATTTTCTTCAAAATTCCTTTTTTTTTCCCCCTATTTTCAGGGAAATTAGCCTTTTTCTCGTTTTTTTCGCTTAAAAGCAAACTGAATTAATGGAAACCAGTAAGAAAGTCCAACTAATTTTCGTTGAAAAGTCGACTATTATATTTTGAGTTTGGGTGAAAAATAATTATTTTGTTGAAAATGCATCTACTTTGTTAAAAAGTCATATTTTTTGGTGAAAAATTCAACTACTTGGTTGCAAGTTGAACTATTTTGTTAAAATTTAATTTTTTTAGTTGATGATACATCTCTTTGTCTGAAAATTTAACTATTCCATTTTTCGAAAATTAATCTTCTTGGTTAAAAAATTATCTCCTAGGTTGATTGTTGAACTCTTTTATTGAAAATTCATTTTGTTTTGTGAAGATTCATCATTTTAGTGAAAAATTATCTATTGGTTTGCAAATTTAACTATTTTGTTTAAAAAATTGTTTTTTGTGAATTAATTTTTTAAACTAAAAATATAACTATTGCATTTTTGGTTCAACATTTATATTTTAAATTGAAAATTGATATTTTCTAGTTGCAAATTCAACTAGTTGACTAAAAATTCATATATTTTATTGAAAATTCTTATTTTTTGGTTGAAAATTCATATTTTCGGTTTGAAAATGGAATTTTTTTGTAGAAATTTTTTCTTTAAAATTCAAAAATTTAGTAAAAAATTAAACTGTTTGGTTGAAAATTAACAGTTTTGTTGAAAATTTATATTTTGAGTTGGAAATTCACATATTTGCTCAAAAATAAAACTATTTTTATCAAAATTTAACTATTTGGTTAAAAAATCATCTTCTTCGGTTGAAAATTCCTCTTTTTTGGTTGAAAAATCAACTTTTAAAAAAATTATTTTTTTTTTCTTGAAAGTTGAACTACTTTGCTAACAAAAAATTTATTTAGGATCTACATCTTCGGTCGAAAATTTAACTGTTTTGTCGAAAATACGTTTTTTTTTATTACAAATTCATTTTTTTTCTCGAAAATTTAAATATTCCATTTTTGGTTGAAAATTTATTCTTTACAAGTTAAAATATTACGTATTTGGCAGAAAATTAATTTCTTTTGTTGGAAATTGATTTTTTTGTTTAGAAAGTTAATCTCATTTGTTGAAAATTCATCTTTTTGGTTGAATATTCAACAATTTAGTAGAAAATAACACAGTTTTGTTGAAAATTTAACTATTGGGTTAAAAATGAAACTATTTTTGTAAAAATTGAACCATTTGGTGGAAAATTAACTTTTTTTGTTGGAAAAACAACATATTTTCAGGTTGAAAATTTATCTGTTTTGTAGATAATTCGTCTTTTTGGTTTCAAAATTCTACAATTTTTTTTTTTTTTTTGTAGAAGATTAATGTACTTGATGGAAAACTCAACTTTTTGGTTGAAAATTTAACTATTTGCTTAAAAAATCACCTTTTTATTGAGAATTCATTTACTTGATGGAAAGCTGAACTACTTTGTATAAAATTATTTTTTTTTGATATTCACTTCTTTTGTTCAAAATTTAACTTTTTTGTCGACAAAAGGGGTTATTTTTTTGTTAAAATTTAATTTTTTTTTCTCGAAAATTTATTCTTTACAAATTGAAAGATTAACTATTTGGTAGAAAATTCATCAATATTGTTAAAAATTCGTATTTTTTGGCCTAATTCAACTGCTTGAAAATTAGTTTTTTTGGTAGAAAATTCATCTCTAAGAAAAATCTTATTTTTTGCTTGAAAATTCAGCTGTTTTTGGTAGAATTTTAATCTTTGTGTTCGAAAATTCAACTGTGTTATTAAAAATTCACCTTTTCGGTAGAAAAGTAATCTTTTTTGGTTAAAAATTAATTTTTTTTTCGAAAATTCAACTGGCTTCTAGAAAAATTGTCTTTTTTTCTTTGAAATTCAAACATTTAGTTCAGAATGCATCTTTGTACTTTGAAAATTCAACCGTTTCAATAAAATCATCTTATTTGGTATAAAATTCAACTATCTTCGAAAAAATTCATCATTTCGGCCTGAAAATTTAATTATTTGGTTAAAAGTTCTACAATTTTCTTGAAAATTCTTATTATTCTTTTTTTTTTGGGTTGAAATGTCATCTTCTTTGGTAGAAAATCTATTTTGATTGAAAGTTCACTATATTTACAATATGATATTTGCATTAATTTTATTTACAAGAATTTATTCCCCTATTTTCGTGAAAAATCAGCCTTTTTCCTCTGTTTTGAAAGAATTTTGGTAACTTAGATTATGGATGGCCCCTAACTGAAAGCTAGATTAAAATCTAGTTGATGTCCTCAGCTGGCCGTACTAATTAATTATAAATACATGTACACTGTACAGTGTTGATTATTGTAAAAGACACCTGATGTATATTTCAATTGTCAAGCTTGAAATTACGATTAATTTGCGAAAATAACGTACTTATCGCTTTTTACCATGATTATTATAATAAGGTTAAAAAAACATTCTTGTCAAAGGAGATTGCAGGCCATTCTTCGAACTTTGCTTGTTTATAGCATTCTTCTCTTGTTAAAAAGTAGCTCTAATTTAAGTATAAGACAAAAGATCATACTTTAAGAGTCTTCCGGCTCAAATGCATCCTGTTAGAATATTAGATATTATTTATATGTTAATAATAATCATAAAATGTGATTCTTAGTTGAATTTAGAGACAATTCATTTGAATCTGAAGACTCTTCCAAGCACGCTTCCAGTAACTCAACTGGAATTAGTTTAGTCACCAAAATGTAATCTAGATTATAAATTGGCTCCATATTTTACGTCGAGCCAATATCTTCAATTGCATTTATTCGAAATATTTATTCTAACTTACGCTATTATCTATTTATAGAGAAAATTGTCAGGGTGTCTACTCACCTGGAAAACCTGTAATTGTCAGGTAATTTTTATATACCTGGAAAAACTTTAAAATGTCAGGGAATTTTTTTTAAGTCCGAATTTTTTCGAGAATGTGCTTAAATTTTGATATAAAGTTAAATAACAACATTTTTTTATTTGTAAATGTGGGTTTATATTACTGCATTTAACTATTTTCTTGAAAATTCGTGGTTTTTTTTTTTTAATTAAAATCTTTTTTGGTTGAAATATATACTATTACATTTTTGGTTCAGAATTCATCTTTTTTGAATTAATATTTAACTACTTTGTTGAAATTTAAACTCTTATGCTAAAAATTAATTATTTTGGTTGAAGATTCATAATTTTAAATGAAAATTGATCTCTTTGGATGAAAATTAATTAATTTTACTGAAAATTGAATTATTTCAGGTGAAACTTAACTATTCTGTTGTAAAGTCGTTGTTTTTTCTTGGAAATTAATTTTTTTATCGAAAATTTAATTATTCCAGTTAAATATACCGTCACATTGATTGAAAAATCATCTCTTTCGTTAAAAATTAATATTTTTGACTGAAAATTTAACTAATCCAGTTGAATATTGGTTGAAAATTATTTTTTTAACCGAAAATTTAATTATTAAATTTTTTGTTGAAGATTTATCTTTTTTCTTTGAAAATTCATGTATTTTGTTTGGTACAATTTTGGTAGAAAATTCAACTATTTGTATAAAAATTTTTATATTTGATAGAGAATTTTTTTGAAAATTCGTTTTCTTTGGTCGAAAATTAATCTCTGGCGTAAAAAAAATTTAATTAGCTATCAACTTAGTTAAAAATTTATCTCTTGGATTGAACAAAAAGTTTTTTAACTGACAATGTACCTATGCAATTGTTGGTTGAAAAAAAATACTTTTTTAGTTGAAAATTCGTCTCTTTTGGTATAAAATTAATCTTCTTGGTTAAAAATTAATTTTTTCAACTGTAAATTTAACTAATCCTGTTGAATATTTGATTGAAAATTAAAAAATTTGTTTCAAAACTTAAATATTTGGTAAAAATTTTGGTTGTTGAAAATTCATATCTCTTGCGTTGAAAAATCAACTGTTTTGTAGAAAATTTGTCTTTTTGATTAAGAAATTCAACAAGTTGATTGAAAATTTATTTATTTTTTTTTTAAATTCGTCGCTTTTGGTCGAAAATTAATCTTCTTTTTTAAAAATTCATCTGTTTGGTTTAAAAATGAACTATTCCAGTAGAAGATTCACAAGTTTAGTTTATCACTTTCTTGGAAAATTTAATTATCTTATTGAAAATTTAACTATTCCATTTTTAGTTGAAAATTTATCATTTGTTTAGTTGAAAATTCAACCATTTGGTTGAAAATTCGTATTTTTTTTGCTAAAAATTAAACTATTTGTTTAAATTTTTTTAATATTTGTTAGATAATTTATTTTTTTTTGTTGGAAATTCATATTTTTGTATTGAAAATTGAAGTGTTTTGTAGGAAATTCGTCTTTTTGGTATAAAAATTCAACAATTTGGTGGAAAATTTGTGTATCTTTTTGAAAATTCATCTTTTTGTCGAAAATTAATCATCTTTGTTGTAAATTCATCTTTTTGGTTTAAAATTTAACTGTTCCAGTAGAAGATTCATAAAATAAGTTGAAAATTTGTCACTTTGTTGGAAAATTTAATTACCTTGCGTTGAGAATTCGTTTTTCAAATTGAAAATTAATTTTTGTTGAACTTAAAATTTAACTATTTCATTTTTAGTTGAAAATTTCTTGTATTTTATTGAAAATTCGTTTTATTTTGGTTTAAAATTAATTTTTTTTTAACTGAAAATTTAACTAGTCCGTAGTTGGTAGAAAATTCATCTTTTTAGTTGAAAATAAAATTATTTGGTTAAAAATTCATCTATTGTTTAATAAAGTTACTTTCACGAATGAAAAAAACAGGTAATTAATTTTACAGATGGTTGAAGATTTATATACATTTATTTACAAGGACTGGACAAAAATTATTTATAATAAACTCCAAATTGTATACATATTCGGAATCGATTTTTTTTTTAATTGAAAAATATTTTTCCAGGATTTGAGTAGACACCCTGAGGGTGTTTGTAGCTCGATTTGTAGAAAAATGTAGACCTAATTTATTATAGCGAATCTGAATTGTTCAGTCATGTTACCAAGTCACTCCAATTGTTATGACTGTAAATATGTTTTTGAAAATTACATCTATTATAGTTAACTACTGTCTTCACTTTCAATGCGCTGGATTATTTAATTTCGGGCTTTTTCTGAAAAAGAAAATTTGCGATTTTTGAAATGCAAACTAATTTCTGATTGTAGTTTCGAAAATAGTAAATTTTATATTTTGTTGACTGAAACGACGAAAATGTTGTTAAATATGGATAAATTCGTTTCAAAGACGTTTCTATTGTTATTGCATTTTAAGCATGTTAATTATGTGTTTACTGTATGTTTGCATGATTGCTTTCATTTTCGGAATTTATAAAAAATGAAGACCTGCAGGTACAATGGACAAATTTTGAAGTTTTCGATGTTACTATAATGATATATGTTTCCGAATGTATGTAACGTTATCGTCTCACGTCAGTGTTAAAAATAAATGTGTAATACTATCTGGAAAAATTCTTATCTTGCATGAGCTTCTCTATTTCTATTTTCTCTAAATTAATTTTCACTTTTTGGGACGACTGAAAAATCCCCTAAAATTAAATTCCCGAGACCGTAAAATTCCCGAATAATAAAATTTCCGAATAAGAAAATTTCCGAATAAGAAAATTCCCGAATAAGAAAATTCCCGACTTGGAAAATTCCCAAATAATAAACATCCTCGAATAATAAAATTCCCTAATACTTAAATTCCCGAATAGGAAAATTCCCGACTTAGAAAATTCCCGAATAATAAAATTCCCGAATTGGAAAATTCCCGGATAATAAAATTTCCGAATTGCAAAATTCCCGAATAATAAAATCTCCGAATAATAAAATTCCCGAATAATAAAATCTCCGAATAATAAAATTTCCGAATAATGAAATTCCCGAATTGGAAAATTCCCGAATAGTAAAA
>JAABKJ010007633.1:0-11647 GCA_011634705.1 Andricus grossulariae
ATATATATATATATATATATATAATATATAATATAATATGATGTACATAAAAAAATATATACACATATGTAGTATGACTTTGAAAATAGATCTCTACCCAAGGATCTTCTATTCTATGTCGTAGCACCTCATGAAATTCATTAAAGTACTATGACAAAGTATATATTAATACATATAGTACGCATGTGGATTAAACAAATATTCTATCAAAATAGATATTTGTTAATCTAATTTTTCTCTAACGAGGCTTCAGATATGGATTTTTTTATTACCTAATATACTATACGTACTAAAAAATAAAAACAAAATAGTAAAGAACAAAAATGCATTCAACATATTTTCTAGACGTTTTTTCATCTACCTTTATATAAGGAAATGTTTTTAACATCCTAAACACACCCTTAGTTATATAAAGAAACTATCAACTTTTTCCATACATAAAAAAGTAAAAAAAAATGTTTTAAAGACGTTAATTATAGTGTAACGTCGTGGCTAACCACCCGTTATGGATCCTTCCCCAGCTTTTCAGAATTAAAAGAATTAAACATTAGAACGTGACTATTCCGATGGCCGGTACAAGCTCAAATTAGAATATAAATTCAGAGATAAGATCTTATTATAACCTAAGGTGTGATGAGTGAGAGAACTTTATTTTCTTATTTATTTTTTTATAAGAACAGATAGAAAACGAGCTGTTTAGGTTAGAATTTTTCAAATAAATTTTATGTAACCTGCCACTATTAATTAGGTTAGATTAGGTATCTGGAGTTATAAGGTAAGGAGGACCTGACGTCCTACAACAATCTAGAGAATCGCAGAGTCCACTTTATTGAGAAAATCCGGCAGGGAAAAACACTGCCACCAACTCCAAACACCCACAACACACACTATGCCAACCACCCACGCTCAACACTACCATCAAGTTTTACGTCACTCTCACGCATCCACGGTCGCTTCACTATCACGGGGCCCATTAGGATGTCAAGCAATCGGCTACATAATAATCCAAGTCTCGAGTATTATTATTATAACTACCAGGCCATGCCAAGCTCCACACGTGTCATCACACGGATGCAGCCATCTTACACCGGCCGGCATTCTACAAACCGGAACGGTGGACCGAATTCCATTACCAAAGTCCCAGAAATCCAGCTTGGGAGGGCAGCACAGATTGGACCGAGAATTGTGGCGCGAGCGGGAAGGAACTGGCGAGTGCAGAAAACGCAGGAGAAATCAGTTTCGTGTCGGCCATCGACGAGTTAGAGGTATTTGAGGAGAACGGATTTATAACTACCAAATTATTTGGACGAGTCCACTTTCTGCCAAATTGGCGTTATAAGAAAGGACTCTGTGATTCCAGGGTTGAGGTAGGCATTATCATTCCTTCCTTCTTTTCTCCGGATATGTTTTTATTGTATTCTCGAGATTAGTTGTGCCCCCTTTTTTTAGTGTGTTCTTTTCTGTATGAGTAATGAGAATTTGGATTCTTTCGTGAAAAATATGTCGCGACTATTGTGAGTTAAATGTATCTAGAAATTCAGGCTGACGCCATATCGAATATAGTGGGCCTCTTTGTGCTAAGATTTTTCGTGTAGGTTAAGCTTTTCTTCGTGTATTTCTACTTCGTAATGGAACTTGGGTTTCCTATTTTTCTTTTATTGATCTAAAAGTTTTTCTTTGACATGTTAATCATGGTTTGGGTTTAAACCCCTTTTTTCAAAAATTCACACGTTCAAACTTTTATACTAATATTATTCTTGACTTTTAATTAAACTGATAATCTTCATATATTTTACAAACTATAAAATTGGAGTGCTTTTCTCGCCCCCCCCCCCCACGAAATCCCTCTCCCTGAGCTAGGGACTTTTTTTATAAGAGATTCGTAAGTTAAATTCTGTCCAACATTTTGGAGTGACGCCGAGGAGGTGTCTGGCGAGTTGACTGGGAAAGTCGTTATAATAGATTCCAAATCTCTTGTAAAAGATTTTTCGCAAGAAGACGCGATTCTTTTCAAACCTAAAAAAACCATCCGTAATTGGAAAAAGTAAACTACGTCCTTTACTAAAAGAAAAAATGGTTAAATTGAAAAATCGATTAAAAATCTCTTAAAAATACCCCAAGATGGCATTTATTTGAAAACTTTCATAAACTCTCCCAAGTGGAACCCTCTTCTAAAAAATAGGTGTGTCACGAAAATCTCAAAAGTATTGTTGTCGCTTTTCCTCAATGCCGATTGGGTAATTTGAACAACTTGAAGGAAATAATGTCGCCATATTTAGATGTCTCCAAACCTCATGTTGGTCAAGTGTTTTCTCAGTCGGCAGTGTCCAGTAAGCATCCCTACTACGACATTGATCTGGCTTCTTTCCATGTTTTTTACCGTTGCTTCAACATGGAGTTTCCAGGTTAGTTTAGGGTCAAATATTACCCCTAAATACTTCGCTGATTTGGAAAATTCTACTTCCCTACCGTAGAACTTTAGATTTCTAAGGACAGGGAGCTGCCTTCTTCTGGTAAAATGCATGAGTTCCGTCTTGTCCGGGCCAACGGACAAACATCGGTCCCTGCACCATTGCTCTACTATGTTGAGCGCTGACTGCATGAGTTCGGCTAAGGTGCCCTTATGCATCGCATTGAAACTTTGAAATTCACTTCATTGCCATGTAGCGAAGTATGCACCGTTCTGCTTTTCAACATGGAGTCCATCCACCTTTTTACAGTGTCACTAACTCCGTGTGTTTTAGCAGAACCGTATATTGATTTAATTGGGGTTTTACTAAATGCCCCCTCATTGTCTAAAAACACTGCAATACTTCACCTTTCTGCATTGTATTATTAAAGCGCGAGGTAAACGGATAGAGAGCGTCTACGGTAGATTTGCCTTTTTGAGAGGCAAATTGTTTCCTACGGAGAGGTTTCTTCGTAAGGATTTTCTCCTTCAAGTAAAGGTAATATAATTTTTATATTGACTTCGGCATAAAAGAGGTCAATCTAATCGGTCTAAAGGTTTTTGCCTTATAGTAGGTATCCTTACCCGGCTTTGAAATGAAGATTGCCTTAACCTTCCTTCATGCTACCGGGGTGTATCCCATTGCTAACATGACTGAAAGATGCTGCACAATGGACCCATCAAGGACTGAAGTCCTTCTTGAATTAATGCAGGGAATATCATATCATCTCCTGCAGCTTTAACTGATAGGACTCATGAGCCGCCCCTCATTCGTGCAATTCAACTCCGAGCCGGGAAGTGTACCCTCATTAGATGCTTAAGGATTTCATTAGTCGTCTTAGCGATTTCACCCGAAGGCAATATTAATGCCTTCAGTTGACATGAAGAGTTACCCCTCAAGGTTCTCTTAAGTCTAGCAGTGTCAGGTTTATTCTCGATTCTTTGACAATACCCCATCCATGAGTCCCTTGCAGCATTTTGTATCTCATTATTATACCTTGTTAGGGTTGCCTTTTACAAGTACCAATTCTCATTTTTTTAGCCATGTTCACAAGGCGACGAGTTTCTATTTTCAGGTCCTCAAGTCTAGGATTCCACCAGGGTGTATTTCTATATGTTTTCTTAATACAAAGAGGACAATTGTCCTCATACGCTTTGTTCATACCTTTTTGTAGGATATCAACAGCAAATACCATTTGTTCGATAGATTTGATTCTGCCCGATATAGCAACCAGCAAACTGCTGAGATCCTCCCTATAAGTATCCTAGTCAGTTTCTTTAGGGTTCCCATACCTTTAAACCTAAGGTCTATCGACTGACAAGGAGAAGCATATCTGTCTGTGATCCGATAGGCACGTATCCGACGATACATACCATCCCTTAAACGCTTCGCCATTGCTTATCGAACATAAGGTCAAATCAATTACCTCGCGACATCTAGATGTAACGAAGGTAGGTATATCACCCCTGTTCAACAAAGTTAAATCAGTATTCAAGACCCTCACAGCATGAGATATCGGCGGGATACCCCATGTATCTCCCAGGATATCCTGGGCATATCCCAGGAGATCCTAGGGATATTGCGAATAATATCGTACAGGGCGGGAATCTCGATATCCCTGAAATTTACCAAGGATATCCCAGAATATCCTGAGGATATCCCATTAATGTCCCAGCTTTATATGCCAAGAATGTCCCCAAGATATCCCAATTCTATTTTTTTTTATCATTATTATACCATTAAGCCATCTCCCTTTCGGGGTAGGCGTTAATTGCTTGGTTGGAAAGTAGTAGTGTGTGGATTGGTATATAGGTATAGGTTAGATAAGTATATATAGGTATAAGGCATAGATATCTTAGATTGATCTAGAATTCTCGTGTCATTTATTTAAATGACATGTTCGTTCAGCAACACTGCTCCGACCCAGATTGCTGATCAATCTCTCTAGCAATCACCCCACGTGAAGAGCCTCATAAAGTTGTTATGTGTGGTTCCCCACTTGGGCCCATTAGTATCTAAGGTCTTTGTTTCAGGCGTCATTCACTCTATTGTCACTCTGTTTACAAACTATTTGTCGCGACACTTTTCTGTCCTGGCATAATACTCTAGCTTCCTTCACGTCCATGAATTTTTTCACGCAAGCTCTCGTGTTTCTATGGCTTTTTATGTTTCTTCGGATTAATGTCTCATTTACCGATTCTAACCATTCTTTCGGCGGTCTACCTCTGGGCATTCTGCCATTTAGTTTACCTTTATACACCTGTTCAGTCATTCGTTCATAATTCATTCTTTCAACATGTCCGCATCACCTTAACTGATTTCTTTTCCATATGTTAACTAGTGTCTCTCCTGTACCACATTCTTTGAGGATTATCTCGTTTCGGACTTTATCCATCAGAGTTTTCTCGCATATTGTGCGCAGAGGTTTCATGCCAATCGCTTCAATTTGACTCTTTTCCTTTTCTTGACACATTCATGACCCTGCTCTGCCAATAACCTTCTTACCCCCATTTATGCCCCTATCTAACTCCCTATCTATTTTTCCGTCGCTAGTGAATACGCTACCCACATATATACGTACTTGACAACTTGCTCTAATCTCTCACCATTCAGTACAATGTTGCACATTGTTTTCTCACTTTTTCCTTCAAACACCAGGACCTTTGTTTTATTTAAGTTAATTTTGAGGCCCATGTTCTTCCTGCTTGTATTAAGTTTATTCAACATTCTCTGCAGTCCTCGATTGATTCTGTGATAACAATTTTGTCATCTGCAAAAGCTAACCCATGTACCTTCACTGTTTCGATATCTATACCCTCTTCGTTGAAGAGGACCATAAGGACATAACGCATCCTTGCTTCACGCCTTGCATAATATCGAACCAGTCACTCAGTTTCTCTTAAGGACTTCCCAAAGTTGACTTCTATTTACCTTGTCAATTGCTTTTTCTAGGTCAACAAATGCACAGAAAACTTTCTTTCCTACTCTTAAGCTTTTTTCTGTGATCTGTCTTAAGCCTAATATCTGATCTGTACATGATCTTCCTGGCATAAATCCACTTTGGACTTCCCATATCTTTTTTTCTGTAATAATTTAGTATATTCCTGGAAATACAGATATATCTAGATCTGCTGCCAATTATATGTATATTCAATCATATCAATGAAATAACTCAGCATTTAACAATATTAGATATTTTCCTGAATATTTTGTGCAAAGTATAACATTATAAAGTACAATAATAGTAGAGTCCCCTCTAAAGTCACGGCCAGGTATCTTCCATCATGGTTGTCAGTGTGAGAAAACTATCGCGCAACAAGTGACGATCTAACAAAAGTCAACAATTTCCTGAATATTCGTGGCAGATTATAATCTATCCTCATTTATATTATGTAAACCAACGCGGTACATATTAATTTGATTGCTTTTTCTCATAAAGACTGATGTTTCCCTTATACTAATAGTGAAAAATGGGATCTCTAAACTGCGCAATTGAGAGTTTATATATACAATAACAGTCAATTTTTAAATTTTCAGAAAGTGGCTTGATTTTATTGTAAGTAGGCTGTTATTGGTTATGGAAATAACTTGCAGCAATAATTTTTTTATAATTATATTGCGAGATAGAATTTGAAAGGAACCGAATATTCGAGATTTGCATAAAGCGGTTTTCTGTCAAACGGATGTTTGTGAATCTTCATACTTTCAGGCATTCTACATATTTTAATTAATATGCATTCCAGAAATATAGGATTCCATTACCAAAATTATATATATCCCGCACATGACATTGTGTGGATATCGTATGGGGCGGAAATGTCGATATCCTTTGAACATGCCACGGATATCCCGGGAGGTTTTTGGGACATTTTTCAGGATATCTCATATCTTGCCGAGATACCCTAGGGGTATGCTAAATATATCATTTTGTTGTCAGGAGATTTAATCTAATAAAGATTCACCCCTGTGGTAAATGATATGCATTAGCATCACATCCGATGAGCAATGACCATACTTTGACACAACAGTAGTCCATCAAACTTCGACATTCCTCAGAAAAGGCCGTGAATGGCCTCTCTTTATAGACATCGTCTGGCTAGTTGTTGCGTTCGATTGATTTAACATTCCACGTCTCAACCTCTTCCCAGCAGCTCCCGACAATCTACCTCGTCGTTGTTTTCAGTTTGGTATGACCCCCCGGCAGTAGTATCGCCAGGGCTATTCCCAGATGGTACCTCACTTATAGATTCCGAAGTTTGTTCTAAGGCTCCTTTGGTAATTTCCACCTTCACAGGGGAAGATACTTTTTCCAGAGAGATTGTTGTTGACTCCACCTACGCGATTTTCTAAATATATTTTTTTAAAGAACTCATTTTGTTCCCACGAATAGCCAGGGAAATAAAAGGCCCGCCCCTGGAGAACCCCGCGTGTAAGGGTGAGACTGATTACTCTGGGAGGTCCTCCAGTATCCCCGAGGGTCCGTTAGGACACCTTCGTACCCCTAGGTGCCAAAGTGCCACGGGCACGGTCACTCTACACCCATGGCTTAGGGGGGTGCCACATTGAGTGAGACACTCAATGAATATCCGTTCGTAGGCCACCACACCAGAAGAGGGCTGTTTCTTAGTCGCTATGCGGGCCGTAGGCCATTCCCATCCCGATTCCAAACTGGATGTCGATCCGGGAGGGACCTCGACCTAAGGATTTAGCAAGCCCGTGTTAGCTAAGCCCGTTTATAGGCCGAGGTCCGTTTGACCCCATTGCCTCCTCACCAACTACAATAGCCCCTAGGGGAGGAATGTCACATTTGTATGCATAATAAAACTGATAAAAATTCAAGATTTATGAATGAAAAATTTTATGATTTACCCAAGTCAGACATATTTTAAAGAATTACAATTTGTCTTTGCCATGAGCAAAAGTAGCTTTATTGTCAAATATTAATCAAAAGTTGTATTTTTACAACAGGTGAAAAATTACAACTTTTCAATATTCTCGTTGTATTATTTAAATTGACATTTTTTTTTCAACCAAAAATAACCCCCTGAGGTTAATGTATGCTTCTTTAATCCAAAATTGGACCTGCTTTTTTACTTTTTGGTCCTATGATATGACAAATTTCACTTTTAAATCGACACTTTAGATAAATTTTCGTATTTTCGGAGATGAATATCTCTGGAAGAGATTTAAATTGCTTGAAAATTTCTGTTATAAGGTTAAACATTTCGGCTGTGCACGGCCAAAAAGAAGTAAGCGCCATTTTTTTCAAAATTGAGTTAAGCACGTTATCCGGTGTCATTTAACGTAAATAATACTTGTACACAGTAATATTTCATATAATAGTAGTGTATTTTATGAAAATATCTTAAGATTAAAAACCAACTAAGTGCATTCTGTAACTATAATGGGAACTCAAAACACAGTAAATTGATACCTGTCGCTTACTTTTTTTTGCAACATCAACGGAAGGTTGGACAGGATAGTGGCGTCTTGTTATGAAACAATGTAAGCGTAATGCAGACGGTCTTTAAGGTTAGTTATTAAATAATTTTCTTCACCGTTTATTTAATATGAAATTGTATAAAACAGTTTATTTTACTATCAATAACAATTTTGTTTCATTCATGTTAATCTAAATATTATTAATAAACTTACGCAGAAGAAGTGAAATAGAAAAGTAATTAAATCATTATATAATTATTCAAAACTTGATACATAACCTGATTACTCGCCCAGGTGAATAAATTGTGTTTTATGGCGTTAACTTTATTTTGAAAGTTCATTCTTTAATCGTTCCGTATAACCTGCTTAGCATAGATGCTGCAAAACTAAGTAAGCACCATTTTAAATTTCTAACGTGTGTTAGAAATTTAAAAAGGCGCTTAAAAAGTGTTTTTTTTTTTTAATATAAATTTAACTACTTTTTGATTCATACTAACATAAATGAGAACTTTACTAAATATGCTAACAATATGTTGAAAGTTAATTTTGAAATATGCAATAGTTTCGTACGGCACATCATAAACGCGTTTACCTTTATCATGAAAAATTTGGGTCCATATCATGTCACATGCGGCAAGTCTCTCTGCGGCATGTCACATCTGCGGCATGTCACAACTGCGGCATCTCTACCTAGCGGCATCTCTCACCAGTAGAAAGGGTTTCGTCCAATATTATTTCTGTGGCCAGTCACAGGGGTGCCTTCCCGCCTCCCAGATGGGGAAAAAAGAGATATATTAACGAACAAATGGCTTATAGATTAAAAACACATAGCAGTTTTGTTGACAACGCTTATGCTTTACCAAAAGTGCACAAACCAGGTTTAAATTAGAGACTAATTGTTTTAACTGTTGGTTCTCCTACTTATAATTTAACTGAATTCTTATCTAATATTTTAAAACCGATTTCAGGAAACACTGATGCATTCGTAAAAAATAGTTGGGAATTTAAAGATAATTTAAAAGACATTAAAGTACCAAAAACACATTCATGAGTTTCTCTTGATGTTGTTTCTATGTTCAATAATATTCCGTTAGAATTTGTTTTTGGATTGCATAAAATAAAAATTAAATTTACATCATAACTTAACTAAAATATCGAAAAATGAGATTTCAATCGCAACTAGAATTGTTTTCAATAATACAGTGTTTTCATTTAACAATAAATTCAATAAACAAGTGTCAGGTTGTCCGATGGGGTCTCCATTGTCTCCCATTATTTCAAATTTGGTGCTGGAAGATATAGAAAGGAGAGCATTAGAAAAATTAAAATTTACACCGATCTTATATAAATGCTATGTGGATGATGTATTCTTGATTATACCAACCAATAAAATTGTAGACGTAGACACTTTTAACAGTATAGATGATTCTATCCAGTTCATTTACGAAATTGAAAATGATAATTCTTTGATTTATTGCTTATTAAAACGCCTGAATGTGATTTAATAACTAATTGGTACAAAACCTCGTCATGTTCTGGGCGGTATTTAAATTATGATTCTCACCATTTTTCAGTCAGAAAATTGGTTTAATTAAAGGTTTAGTAGACAGATATACAAAATTAAGTAATGTAAAATTTAGAAAAGAAAATGTAGATAATTTGAAAGTCACTTTATTGCAGAATAATTATCCACTTCCGTTAATATAAAGCGTTATAAAAGAAAGAATTCACGAAATTTACAATAGTATACACAAAAATCATAAGCATAACAAATGGTTAGAAAAATACAAAAAAAACAGATTTAAAGATTACCTTACCTTATGTTCCAGGCCTTTCTGAAAGACTAAGATGTTATTTAAAAAACTTTAGCAACCGCGTTTATTTTTGAAATAAACACACTCTGGATAATTTTGTTTCGAATGAAAAAGATTCCAAAAAGGTTGAAAATTTATCAGGTGTCATATACTTAATTAAATGCACTGGTTGTAACAAAGTCTACATCGGGGAAACTAGCAGAAGATTAGAAACAATAGTAGCCGAACATAAAAGAGATTGCGAAATCGGAAATTTAAACACAGGTTTGTCTCAACATTCATGGAATTTTGACCATTTTTTTTATTTTAATTTTAATAACATTAGAATTTTAGCAAGAGAACAAAACACTTATAAACGGCGAATCATTGAATCTATTTTTATAAAAAAAATTTACAAAAATTTCAATCAATCTTCAGACTGAAATATTGAATATTAACCAGGTGTATCAATGCGTTATACATTAAACTTAATGCTTAAATAAAATTTAATTCACAATTTTGAATCCAACAGCCATGGCGCGCTTTTCTCATCTGTTGGTTCAATGAAAATTTGACCTGTGCTTTATCGTCCATTTAGTATCATCTATGGTATAAATGTCAATGTCAGTTCAATGTCTGTTTTCTCATCGTCCTATTTATTATTTGGATCTTTCTCCGTTAAAAATGTAATCGAATTGGTTTGGAGCCTCTCAAAAAAATGTGGTGAGGTTCAAATTTTGATAACAACTATATAAATTTTCGACATGAGTATTAAATCTTCACCCTATCTAACCTTTTATTAGTTACATGTTTGACTCTAAAATGTCTATTTTCGACTCTACGAAATTTTTAATGACAGGTAATAACAAAAAATTGTTCATGTTACTTAGTAGTTTATTGTATATTAGTTTTAATTTATCATAAAAATAACATTTATTTTAGAAATGGAAACTTTCCTGATTAAGGCCCGTGGTGAGAGCCCAAACGTTGAAAATAAAACGATTTTAAAACAACTGCAATCGTTTTTTTATGTTTGTATTTATTGGACCGTAAGACATAAGAAAGAAAAGCTTTAAAACTTTTAATTTTGAAGTAAAGATATCCCTAGATTCATCTCTGAAATATCTCCAGGTTTTTTTTTCAGTTGTCCAAAAAAGTAATTTTTCAAACAATTATATTGTTTATATGAATTTATTTAACAATTATGAAAAACAATTGAAATTTACTTACGGAAACATGACGTACTCTAAAGTGTTATTGATAACAAAAAATGTCAATAATGCAAAAAAGTTACTTTAAACATTATTTTTATCCCCTCCACGTTCACTCCTTCACGTTGCACCAATCAGTATGTAGATTTAAAAATTGTGCCTTTAATATGAATAAAACTAAAAGTCCTGTCGAAAAAGTAATATAAGCTCTATGATCTCCATTCGTTTGCAAGCTATATACCAAATATTTAAGCTCTTTTTATTCTTCTAACTATACTCCTTTATCTCCCTGACCATTCTTTCTTTCTTCCCCCTTATTTTCTAAACCTTATTATCTTTCTCTTTTCTACATTGAAATTCAACTTTTTCCATCATAAGTGTTTCTCCAATCCTGTAATTAATTACTCCAATATATGGTTTTTTGGGTCGATGATTCCGAATCTGAAATTTTAAACAATGACGAATCCAATTTCGCTAAATATTATAACATTAAGCCAAATACCATCAATCTCTTTAGCAATCACCCCAGGTGAAAAGCTTCACAAAGTCATTATGTGTCATAGATCACACAAAAATACGCAAATTTAGGTTATCGGTAGAGCAGGGTCCATTCTCATAAATAAAAACAAATCAAAAAAACTAAAATAACCTTATATAATACTTTATTTGTGCCTGCTGTACTATACGGCAGCGAGACATGGACATGTCAAGAAAAGGACAAGAGTAAAATTAACGCGATTGGCATGAAACC
>JAABKJ010007634.1:0-11647 GCA_011634705.1 Andricus grossulariae
TTCTAGCTAGAAAATCTGGCTGCGGCCTCATAAAAGCCAATATTTAGTTTAGGCATAAAGAGGCAGTTTCTACCCGGGAGAAGCCATAAATGAAAATTCATTTTCCAACATGGTCACTCCAATGGTCTACTGTTGATTCATTTCCTTATTTGTTCCTGCATAATAAAAGCCTGATACTAAAGATTAAGGTAAAATTAAAAAATCTTCGTGAAGGATGAACTGCGGCATTTTCAAGTGGCAAAGCTGATTCTTAAAAAAAATTATTAATAAAGTAACTACTGTATTAGTTATTAAATGTATTCAATAAATTATAGATTATTCATGTATCTCAGCAGTACGCATGTTCGGTGGCCCGAATTACTTGAAGAATTGATGGTTCAAATGATCCTCTTCCGATATTGGTACAACCTTCTTGAAATTGTTGCCGCTTAGGCTAATATAAACTCTTTCATAGTTATTATAAGGAGCTGCCTAGGGGTCATAAATTGAAACAAATGTCCCTATATGATTACTCCAATGATGTACTGTTGATTCGTTTCCTTATTTGTTAATGCATACCAAAAGCCGGCTACTAAACTTTGAGGTAAAGTTGAAAAATCTTCGACAAGGATGAATTAATTGATAGATTAGAGAAATTAAATAAAAATGAGTTCGAAAAGAGATATTTCAATTTTAAGGATTTCTAACAGGAAATAAATATGCTGCAATTAATCATATATTTTAAATTATACATACTTTTTTATTACCTACATATTATACTAATCGCTATGCCATTCCTCGTTCTAAAATATTTGTATTTCATCTGATTCTTAATTAAATTAAAGCGGATATGCCAGGATTAGTTTCTCATTTTATGCAGTATATCTTCACAATGTAATGTACCCAAAAAGCATCCATACATTTAGATTTGACAAAAATGTTTTGTTTTTTTAAGTTTAATAATAGGCTACCCTACCACTAGTACTGTCTTAAATTTTATTCTTCGCGTATCTGAGCAGCACAAATGTTATGCGTCCCGAATTCTTTGTAGAAAAGCTTGTTTAGAGGGTCCGCATTCAATATTGGTTCAAACACGCGCGCGAGGTCGCCATCTATGCGTACTTTAACTCTTCCTAAGTTATTATAATGATCCGTACTAGAATCCACGATTGGCCGCAAATATTTACCCATGATTACTTCAATGATGTACTCTTGATTCATTTCCTTATATGTTCCTACGTTTCAAACACCTGTTATGAGACCCCGAGGTACAAAAAAATGTTCGAAATGGTGAACATAAAGTTGAATGGGAAGAGGATGAACTGCGTCATCTCTGTATGGTCGATTATGTAAAAGAAGAAACATGAGTAGGAAATCAATTATTGTATTAATTATTAAATTAAATCAATAAATCATAGCTTTTCTTACAAACAATTATTAATTGATAGATTAGAGAAATTTAAGAAAAACGTATTCGAAAGAGGTATTTTAATTTGAATGGTTTCGAATAGAAAATAAACATAATGCAATTAATAAAGGTCTTTAAATTACAGATATGATATTTACTAACAGGATTGGGGAAAACCCCAATGATGAAGCACATAATACCAGTCACGGTCCTCATTTTCTTGAAATTAGGGAAACTTATGAAGAATATCGATAAGAGTCTAAATAATAAATGTTCTTCAAAATGCTTCAGTACATATTTTACTAATCCCTATCTCAATTGTCATTCTAAATTATTTGTATTTTATCAAAATTTATTTCTCCCACACTGAAGTAGATAAAATACTTTAGATTTGTGAGATTATTATGTCAAATCTAGAGAGATTAACATTAATTATTGCGAAATTGAGAAATTATTATTTGTTGGGTGACATGATAGCATTTTATTTTTCGTACAAAAAAAGCTTAATCTTTAATATACAACTGTATTTAAATTGAATGCTGACAAATTTATCAGTAATAACGAGAAGATAAAATGCATAATTTAAGTTTATGAAACCTTTGTTCCCAAGTATATTGAAAGGTTTCACGTGGATTTCGAAAAGTAAAGAATCATTTTTAGCAAATTATTTTCGGCAGTTGTTTTTATTCTTCTCCATAATGTATGAAAATATATAATATTTAAATTATATTTCAGAAACAAAAATGGTGAAAATACAAAAAATGTAGATACGTGATATGCTTTAATCTGATTCTTAATTAAATTAAATTAAAGAGGATAGGCCAGGATTAGTTTCTCCTTTTATGCAGTATATTTTTACAATGTGATGTACCCAAAAAGCTGGTATAAATTTTGGCATATGACTAGAACTTTTCACGTTTATGTCCCTTATAGATATCTAAGTAATTTTAGTGAATTAAAAAAGAAATTTTGTTTTAAGGTATCGACGAATGCTCCATTTTTAGTGAAGGCAGCTTGTCCAAATTCACATTTTCTCGTGATTTTGATGCCTGAGAACTACGGCCATACAAGATAAGATTATAAAACACAGTTTAAATTTCAAGTTCAGTAAATCGGAATCATATTTATCAAAGACAGTCTTTATTTCGTTAAAATTTAAACAAAGTTATAGGCCTCATTATTATGTCCCTCGATTTTCACATTTCGGCTGTTATGGTCATATTTACATATTTTATTTCGAAAAGCAAGCTCGAACACGTTAAAAAAACTATTGAAAGTTAAAATTTAAGGAATATCAAAGTGCAGAAATCAACCTCACCTAAGAGTAAAAAGTAGGGTTGTGCGACATTTTTAAAACGCCGAACTCGAAGGTTTGGGTCTAGCCAGGTCAGGTTCCGGTTTCGCAATCCGGCCCGAAATCCCGAACACTGGACCAAAAGTTTAATAAAAAAATGTACTAAAGTTTCTGGTAATTTCCCGTAACATTGGCGGTAATTTATAGTAGCTTAGCATAAATTATCGAAATATTCGGGAAATTTTAACAATTTTCACATTGAACTTTTGCGCTGCTTCGGATTTTCGGGCCTGCTTGGGCTTTCATATTTTCAGTCCGGGGTGCGAACCCGATACCCGACCCTAAGTCATATTGCACATCACGAGTAACAAGTAGTCATTGTATCATACTGGTCAACAATATTAAATAGTAAACTCAAAACTAACATGAATATTCGAAAATTTTATTTTACCCAAAAATTATTAAAGTAAACAGTTTTTTTCTCTGTATACACACTTCTTTTTTAAAAAGGAGTACTTTTCCGTATTTTAAACATATATAATACTAGTATTTATTGAGGAAAATGAGCCTATTGAATGTTCAAGTTAGCCGGAAGGTCAGTTGCCGAAAAAGCCTTGTAAATTATTGTTTTTGAGATCAGATCATTTTTTCGAGTTTTTGAGCGCCACATTGGATCCACCATTTTGTTTTTGAAAATTTGGATGTTGAATGTGAAATCTGCTGCCTGAACGACCCGTGTTCAGTAAATTTCATACCTATTAAATCATTTTGCCTTTTGTTTTGTCAGCATATTGGAGCTGTCATTTTGTTTTTTAAATTTTGGATTTGAAATCTGAAATCCAGCTGCCCGAAAAGTTTATTTTCAGTAAATTTCACGCAGATTTGGGACCATTTTACAGGGTTGGTACCGAAACGTTAGAAGAGTTCTATCACTCCAGCATATATAATATATAATTTGAAGATTTTGGACGTAAAAATAATTACATTATTGAAAATGATTTATTTGTTCATTGGTAGAAATTTTCGAAATACCATTTCCCATTGAAAAAATCACAACCAGAACCTCAAATAACAAAAAGTAATCAAAGAATTTTCATGTCATTGCTCATACAACAAGATGGAAGTGGAGATCACTCTCCCTTCTAACCTAAACAATTTGTTCAAAGTATTATACAACCTTTCCAGTCCTAATTAAATTCTTTACGAAAATATTTACAATAATCGTTTTACTCCACATTCTCTACATAATTATGGAACTGTCTATTATCAATCTCTTTGTCACTTTTCTTACCTAAAAAATCTGGGCACATTTGTGCACAGACCTTTTAAAATTAAAGGTCAAAGCAATATGATCATACCAAATTATGCTCTGTGAAATATTCAACGAATCATTTTGTAAGGTATAATTGAGTCTTATTACTTAGAGAAAGGAATAACGTAGTTATTCTTCGTGAATACAATTAATTTGGTCATACGGTCATACAAAAGGCAATGGATTCAGATGTCAAAGAAACAAAATTTATTTGTCATGTTTACCCGACGTACGTTTCGACCTAATTGCAGGTCTTCTTCGAAGGTAGTTATCACCTAAGTCAAAAATTAATATTATTGTAAATTCTAATTTGATATACATTTTTTTTGCTGATACATAGTTAAAAAGTTATTTTAAAAACGTTTTTCGATTATTTACCTGTAGTGATGTTGATAAATCCTTAAAAACATTTCAATTCTGTTGTTTTTATTATGGTCATTTTGGAGTAAAAATTTTTTACGGTTTCAATATTAAAACTTAGTCTTCGTTTAAGTAAAACATGATCGTTCTATTATTTATTTATATGCTTTGTCAAGATTGAAATTGAAACCTCAAAAATTTAAAGAGGTTTCAATATTAAGTAATAACTACATTTTAGACTAAGAGAAGTGTTGTGTTTCGTACGGACAATTATATACTATCAATGTATTAAGGTCAAGCTGGTCAAGGTCAAGCTAGAAAGGATTTTATAAATATTTGAAAGTATCAAAATGCATTTAATGGTCAATTAATTCGTATTTTTTCCTAATACATTATAATTTTTTTAATTTCAAGTAAATAAATCAGAATCATTAAGACATATTTTTCAATAAATGTCTTTAATCAAAACTGCTGTTGAAGTAACATTTATTTCAAATTTTTAATTTATAACATATAAGAAAATTAAAAAAAAAATAATTTATAATCTGCTTTCATAAAATTCACATCTTCTGTAACATGTCAATATCAATATAAATAAAAATGTTGTATTGAATATGCTGAAAAAAACTTGAAAATAAAATTTATAAAAAAACCCAATTGCAGGTGCTCTGACACTAGAAGTTCCTTATACAACAGATTTTACAGTAGCAGCCATAGACTCTTCTAACCTCGAATGTCAGTTTTTATTTTGTAAGTTTTCACTATTGCAACTCTCCTTTAAATCTTTATCTATTTTCGAAAATTCCACTCAAAACAACTCAAACCCTGCGAACAAAAACTTTTCTGCCATCTCCATAAAGAGTTTATGGCAAGCAAGACAAGAGCGTATCATATCGCCACATGAACCCGGCTCATTCCGCCCTAAATCACAATTATGATTAAAACTTCAATATTGCTTGTTTTCAATAAATAATTGTGTATAAATGCGTTGGTACATTTAAGTTTGATATGTTACAGGCAAAGTATATAATCCGGCAATATATATAATCCCTAGGCATTACATATAATCCCCAACAGAGTGCAGGCAAAGTATGTAATACTCACTATCATACAGATTGCCTAGGCATTATATATAATGCCCAGGAGAGACCAGGCAAAGTGTGTAATAAATATTCTTCATTTGAGAAATTTCTCCTTTTTTTAATTTTCATTATTCTGGTGATTGTAAAGATATTAAGATGTATTTTTTTAATCATTCATACTGAGACGCAGTGTAAAAAAAATATTTGTTGGAAAAAAAATTTAATCAATTTTTGGATTTTTTAAAAACAAAGGTCTAAACTCAATTTTCGAAAAAAATTCACTTTTGATTTTCTTTAAATTTTTTTAAAAGATGGTTTACAATGTGCTCTAGAAGTTCTATAAATATAGAAATGGAATCTCCCTTAGTTTCGGGAAATAATTAAAAATGCATTGGAATTTTTTATCTAATTTTCATTTGTTCGAATACGAATCAAAACTTATTTTTTAAATATCACCCCCAGATTTATGTTTTATAGGATTTACTATTCAATTAGTGTGAAGTAATAATGCATGCAATTTAACGAACCTAATAGTTTAAACAAATTATCATTATTTATAACACCCTTCTCCCATAGTAATGCAAGATTAACAAACAATTATGTTTGTTAAATTGCATCCATGATTGCCTTACACTAATTGAAAAGTGGAAAAAAGTGGAAAATTATAGAAGAAACTGCAACTTTCTAGCATTATTCTAATATAATATTGTGATAAATGATAATCACTTGTTCAAATAATTATTTATGTTAAATTCAATTCATTATTGGTTCGCCCTAACTGAAAAGTTGATCAGTTAAAAAATTCGAGAAAAAACCGCGATTTCCTAACTCTATATTAGAGAAAGTTTGCTAAAATCAATAATAAATTGTTTAAATAATTTATGTGAACATCTAATCATTAATATAAAGTAGAATTATGAATCATTCAAGAAAAACCGCAAAAAAATCATAATTATCGCCAAAAAGTCGCAAAACCCAATTTTTTACTTATAGGGATTTTTTTAGACCCTTTAAAACAAACTTATGGGGACGATTTTTAAAAAACAAGTTTTGATTCGTATTTTATCGCTAATTGTATAAAAAAATGTTAAACTTCATAATTTGACATGAAATTGCTCATTTCACAAATTGCCCAGGCATTGTAAGTAATGTCAGATCTAACTCAGGTAATGAATATATATTATTCTAATGACAATTTAGTTAACTTAAATTTCAAATTTAATCTAAATTAGTTTCAAATTGGTATGTAATTAAACTCGAAGCTGTCATACGCTGACGGCAAACAGACTCTTCCAGACGTTCTCCGCCCACTCTGTCGAGACGTACAGGTATAAATTGGGACCATCCTGTTCTTGCACTGATTCAAGATATCTGAAAATATTAAAATAATGGCACTTCTGGAAAGTAAAAAACAATCAACTTCGTTGTTAGATAAGAGATGGCTGAAATAATAAAAAAAAACGCCTGTCACGAATCTCTTCAAAATGTAATAACCTTTTATTTGAGAAAAGCCGTAAAATTCTTATGAAAATTTTAATTACCATAAAAATTGATGATGCTATTCAAGATTTTTCAACGAGACAAGGTTTGTTTATTGTTTTTTTAACGCGCGTTAAATTTTATAAGGGTAAGTGTTCAACAATTTATCATGCCCTTCTTTAACTGCATCATTATATTCAATATCAAGATTATATACTTTAACTATCTCGTACCGGGCATTATATATAATACCCAGGAATTATACAGACTGCCTAGGCAATGTATATAATAAGTATTTGATTACATACTTTGCCTGAAATGACCAGGCATGACATATAATGCCCAAATTATATACTTTGCCTGTAACAGATACACAAATTTCACGACAAACCTTAGTTTAAAAATATGATCTCTTATTTTCAATAATTTCTTTTTGTTCTATGATCATATCATATAACAACAGGATTCAGGTGTTGACATTTTAACCATTTTTATATTGAAATTATCTACTTTATTTAATTTTTTTTCTTTTTCCGAATAATTCAATATAATTATTCCTGTTATTTCTGAAAAGAACAGCAACAAAAATGACATATATTGGGAGAAAATTCTATGTATCATTTGACCCCGTATGCTAATCTTGCCCCGGTGTTCCCTCTTTCATCAGGAATCCAAGTATTTATAACCAACGGTATACTTCAAAATTATTAAATTTTTTTAAATATTTGTTATTAAATAAAAAAAAACTTTTTTTAAAGTATGATAGATACAGGAAAAAAGTCCAACAGCAAACTTGTGGCTTTCCAAGGGTTCTAAAAAATGTTATTTTCAGTATTTTGATAGTTTACACCATTTTTTTAGTATTTCCAAAATTATGCATCGTTATTAAATATAGAAAATTAGAAGATGAACTTTTTTAGAAATCTTAAGAAGGAATAGTTTTGCTTTTGGACTTTTTGCTGCATTTCTTTTATTTAAAAAAACTAAGATGTTTGAATTACAAAAACACGGTCGCCATTATCTTCATTCTAAATTTTTCGCATTTTTCTTCGCGGGGCTTGAAACAGCAAGAAACCCCTCATCAAAATTAGAACGAAAAAATTATTTCTTTGAATTGTTCTGAAAAATACCGATTAAAATAACAGAAGTTTTTTTGCATTACAGATAACAAACTAATGAAAACAGTTTTATGCCTTTGTAACAATTTAAACTAGAGTTGCCCGGTCATCGTTCAGAATCGAAATTAGTGAAATTTCACAAATTGAAAATGATATTCGACTAATTCAACTATAGAAATGTGAGCAACTAATGATTAGTGACAAATTACTTATTCGATTATTTGAAATAATAATTAATTTGATAGTGGAAAACTACTAATAGATAATTACTTATTATTGAAATAATGAGTAGAAAATGCTGTGAATCCCAAACATTCCGTATTTCCAAGTTATTGCTTCAGATTGAAAAAATTAGACTTATTTACACACCTAATCTATTTTACCATACTTTATTGATACAAAATTGTTCTGATTTCGAATCACTTTAAGTAAAATTTGTAACATTTAATATTTGTCTATTTAAAATTCAAAATAATAGTTTATGTCTTATTACTAATCAGAAGCAACATATAATAAGATTTCAATACGCTTTATTTTACCAAGGCTCAAATCTAAGAAGTTTAAATTGAATATTATTCAAATGGCAAATCTAGAACTTATACTAAGATTGTAAACCCATTCATCAGGACTAATTTTCTGCCAAAAAAGATGAATTTTCAACAAAATAGGTACATAACGTGTTATTATTTTTATGAGAGAAGTTTTAGGCTCCGGAAGCTACAACCATGGTTCCTTAAAGCAACCAATCCCGACGCAACTGGAACGTGTACGCCATCCACTTCTGCTCCTTCTGTCCTAGAAGGTAAGCAAGAGCGGGAAATTTACGCGAGACAACATCGTTTAACACTTTTCCTTGGAGTCAGGTCTCTAGTCGCGAATGACCTTACGCGGCAGACGGGACAGTTAGAAATGAAGGTTTCACCTCTGGATACTGTTTTAGAGCTACCAATCTTTGTAGAATGTTATGAGGAACAGTGTTGAGGAACCAGATTGTATTGTTATTGTTGTTATTATTCATTAAATTTCAAAAGTTCATTATAATATATAATAATAATAATACACTGATCTCTCGATTTAAGTATCCTCAGATTGCGTTCTTCCTAGCATTGAAGAGGGCATGGGGGCATTACTCTCATCGCGTTGATTGCGTCATCTGTTAGCGTGCGTTCAAATCCAACAGAAAAGGTCCATACGACTGCAAGCCATGCCCGAAACCGTACTTACCTCGAAAGTTGAGTGCATTAAAATACAAAAAAAAAAGTGGAGGAGTCTACATCATCGACATTGCTTCTCCACTTAATCGGAATTTGCAGGCTACAGGCAATATGCACGCAAGATGCACTGAACAATCTTGAAGTTTTAGGAGTCAGTAGAGTACTGGTAGCAGCTCAGAAGGTGGGTTTATTAAATACCTGCCGCATTGTAAGAAACTTCATAGACCATCAGAAAGCAAGCGACTAAAAACATGGAGTGGCAGATAGTAGCTCTAAGAAAGCATCCATAGGCGACTACTGTCGTCTTCAACACTCGCGGCCTCTGTATAAGGATAACTGCGGTAAAAGACGAACTGCAAACTATACCATGCTCCTCATTTTGTATCTGGTACATCATCGCAACAGATTTCAGACATCGTATTAAATTAATTTATAACATCCTCGTCTCATCAGGCATTTGACTTAGTCCGTGGCTTATGAAGAAAAACCGGGTTCACCCGAAAAAAAGTTTTAAAAAAATTATGGTTGCTCTGAGAAAGCCTCTAAAGGCGACTAATGTCAACTTCACAGCTCGCGGCCGGTGTGTGAGGACAGGGTGTCTACTGCGCGGACATTTAAGGAAATCCGGGAATTGTCCGGAAATAGAAAAAAATCCCGGAAAATCCGAGAATTGTCCTTGATTTTATTTTTGATGCCTGAAATGTATTTCATTTCCTTATGATTTATAATTTTTTATTGTCCCTTTGAGCTACTTGCGCTACTTTTTTCTTACTTAAAATTTAAGTTCTTAAAAATGATAAAAAAATATATTTTTAAATAAATTGTAAAATTGCAATCGAGCAAATTACGCATGTCGCAACCCACTATGCATTTTTATGTATGCTTCTATCTTAAGAGGGACCTTATCTTATATTTATAAGCGTTAAAGATTCATCATCTTAATTGAAAATTCATAACTTTGTTTGAAAATGTAACTATTTTTTTAATAATAAAAGGAGGGGCTTTGAGTTTCAATCGTGTGCAAAGCAACGAATCTTGCCGACGTTTCGTGAACGTTGCAGTTAATGAATCATCATGAAAGCATCAAATCTATTTTTTAATATTATTTTTTTAAATTGTAATTATTTCAATTGAATATTTCATCATTTTAGTGGGAAATTCACCTCTGAATCAAAATTAATGTTTTTACATTTTTGCTGAAAATTCGTCTTTTTGTGTAGAAATTAATCTTCTTTGTAGAAAATTAATCTTTTCGGTTGAAAATTTAACTATTCCAGGTAAAGATTCAGCATTTTAGTTTGTTAATCATCAGTTTGGTGGATAATTAATTTTGTTAACTGAAAATTTAACTATTCTATTTGTGGTTGAAAATTGATCCTTTTTAGTTCAAAATTCAACTCTTTGGTTGAAAATTGGTATTTTTATAAGAAAATTTATTTGTTTGGTTGCAAATCATCTTTTTTGGTTGAAAATTATCTTTTTTGGTTGAAAATTAATCTTTTTTATTGAAATTCAACTATTCCGGTTAAAGATTCATAATTTTAGATGAAAATTCATCAGTTTCTTGCAAAATTAATGTTTTTCAACTGAAAAAATTAACTATTCCATTTTTGGTTGCAAATTGATTGTTTTTGGTTCAAAATTCAACTAGGGGAGCGGCGCGGCGGCTAATGTGGCGCATTCGAGTTTTCGAATATTAACGCATTTTCTGCTTGTGGATGTAGTTGCATTACATGTATATATGTTTTCAACGTTACATTATTAAACAATTGGGATAATTAAATTAATTGCCTGATTTTTATGACGAAAAGTTAGTTTTTGTTCTTTTACTTGCATTGGCAGAGAAGCTAAAAATAAATAAAAAATTACAGAAGTTTCGTGTAAACTTATGAAATTTTTTGGAAATATTCTGTTTCGAGTTTCTTTAATGCTTTAAAGTTTAACATTTTGCGTAAAATTAATAAACTTTCCTGTAAAACATCTTTATTAAATACTATTCACATGCGACTAATATGGCGCATTCCGGACTAAAATCAGCAGGTGATGTAAAGAATTGTTTAAAAAGCTTCCCCATTGATAATTATTTAATTTGATCCTTCATTATGTTATTTTTCTCATTGGTGAGTCATTTTGCACTATTCACAAAAAATTTATTTCTCGACGTTTCAGCGGAAATAACCCTCAAATTGTTGTGAGATATTCTGCACTGCTAAAAAAGAATTTTTTCTTAAAATTTGGGCAGACATAATCCCTCAAATATGTTAATAATATTAAATGAAAATATATTTATCTCATTTTTATTAAATTTTACTAATTTTTTCATAATTTGTTTTTCATTCAATAATTATGAATGGAAATCGAAACGCGCCACATTACCAAACAAGGTAGGACAACTTGGCGC
>JAABKJ010007635.1:0-11647 GCA_011634705.1 Andricus grossulariae
TTCAAAATTTATGGCGGGCGAAATGGCACAGACACGGTACAAGGGCGTAAGTGTGAAAATGAGAATGTTACAGGAGGAACATAAAGCTGTTTAACTTTTGTCCATTTAATTGAAAAAAAATTAAATGATAGTCTTGAAGTAATACCAGGGTACAACAAATGATAAGAAAAGAGTACTAAAAAAAGCAACCATTTCAGAGAAAATCGTTTTAAAAGTAGCGACGTTTTCCTCAAAAACGCCGCGCTTGAGACTGGAAAATCTGCATAACTTTTGCAAATTTGAATTTTTTGTTTAGACTAAAAAATCGTTTCGAGCGATTGCTTTCTCCTATTGATTCGTAAAAAGATTTCCTGAAAAAAGCAACCACCTCTGAGAAAATCCTTATCAAAGGAACGATGGGTCCCAAAAAATGCCAGAGTTGACATATAAAAAACTGCATAACTTTTTCTTTTTTTAATTTCAAAGAAAAACCATTGAATTATCTCGACATGTTATTCGGTTCTATCGAATCGTAAAAGAATTTGTCCAAAAAAAGCAACCGTTTACGAGAGAATCCTTTTGAAAGGGACTAATCGCCTCCTCTACAATGTGTATACGATATTTTGAAACCTATATAAGTTTTGTGCAGTTTATTAAAAAGAAAAACAACAAAGTACCTTTGACTTCATTCTGAGCTCTGATATACTATCAACAGAACAATTTAAAAAAATGAACCTCTTATGAAATAACCCTTATGCAATTGCGAAGTGCTCCCCAAAAAGACGGGCCTGTAAGACAAGCGCGGGTATTAAAGAAACATTTTTACTACAAATGAAAAAAAAAATCGGTAAAATTAGTGGTGCTTGCCATTTTTGTCTTTACTATACATTTTTTCAGGTCTGCGCGGGTCTAAACTTCAGAAAAGCTCTCACCCCCATTAATTTAAAACTTCCTATACCCATGTATTTTGTAGGGCTCTGACTTGGTCAATACACCGTAACCCGGGTACTCGGGCGAGTACCCGATGGCGCGAGGATTACTCGGGTACCCAAGTAACAACCTGAATATCGGGTACCCTGATATCCGGGCAAGTTTTGGTTATCAGAAATATAGTCAGACAAAAGATTATATGATCACAAATGTTGGATAAATTTTGGAGAGACAAAAATATATTTTGAAAATGGCACATTCGTGCCAATTATAAAGTTTTTATAAATTAAGAATCAAATATTGCTTTAAAAATGTTAAAAATTATAAGAATTAATAACTTGAAAATGAATATTTATTGTGTTGTTGTCATTTTCGTAATCAACGCGTCAAAATACATGGTTATAGGGAGTTTAAAATTAATTAGAGATAAACACTTTGCAGATGTGCGCCCCTATTGGAAATTTCTGTACTCCGCCGGAGCTCACCACCGGCGCAGTAGTGGTCCAGTTTTGGTCTCCAGTACCGATAATCGGCAATTCGCCCGGTACTGTCTAACAGTTAGCTCCACGATTGGGGCAGTACTATGCCGGCAATATAAATATTTGAAAAATAATAAATACGTTCAAAAATCTGGTTCGTGTGTTCTAAAATGTCTAAAATACCTAGAAAGCAAAACATTACAAAAAAGTTTTTAAAATTTGTCATTACAAAAATTGTCGAAGTTTAAGATAAAATTTCTAAAATCTGTGGTTAAAGATTCAAAATTCTCAGGAAAAATTACATTTCATGTCATTATAAAGACTTGTAAAATGGTTTAAAACTCGAGAGAACGAAATATTACACAAAGAAAAATTTCAATCGATTTAAATTATTAATTTAAAAATTATTTTATTTATAAATCCGTTAAAAGTTAATTTATTTTACATCAGCATTATGTAACATATAATAATAAATAATCAATTAGAAAAAGAGAGTTCAAAATTTTGTGTCTTAACTTTTTTGAGCTGTGACTACCGACGGCTAAGCGATATATTTATGTATCAAGTATTCTAAGCAGGGCCATTCATATTTATATACAAAATACTTACAATAAATTATTATTCATTTTTCAGATACCTTTTTTCTCATATCGTTAGAGTATAGCAATAGTGGGTGTTAAAATTAACGATAAAGTTTGAATAAAATTTACGTTTTTAAAATTATATATAATATTCAGATGCCATGCAGTCGTATGCTGATGAATGGATAAAGTAGATGAGCCCTAAAAATAATTTAAGGATTTTAAATCAGTTTTTCAACTATTCCTTGCAACTTCGTATGCCAGCAGTTTGCCAGTATCGAACCAGTACTGGTGTTTAGTACCACTGATGTACCGAACGCCAGTACTGCAGGGCATTGCAAGCCAGTACTGGCCCACTGCTGACACAGTACACAGGCCCAGTACTGGTAATCCGCCAATCTCTACTCGACCAGTCATGAATTTCCACCTAGGATGCTTTCAGAAGATACTAAAATACCAATCTGTCCGACTTTTACCCAAGTTTATTGTAACGGTGACTGAACAAATTTTCTCCGTGCATACTTTAATTTGGTTTCAAACCATTCATCAATATCGGTCACCTCCAATATTTTTATATATTCAGTATTAAAAAAAGCATATTCCTTAATCACTACACACTGTTTCATGGCAATAAATTTTGCTGCAAAAATAATATTGACTTTAAAACTTTCCATACTTTTAAGAGTATTTTTTTCCGTGAAATTATCATTGCTTTCGCATCATCTAGAAAACAATTTAAATCTTCGCGTTTTATGTTTATTACTAGTCCCCTTATCATTCGACTTTTAGAAGCAGTCCCTAACTTTACTCACCTGGGGGTCATTTATGTATTTTCACATTCGCATTCACATGCACTTTCACTTTCAACCGTCATTTTTCTAAAAGTTTCGCGACTTACGAATTTTGACGTTTTCAACGTCGATGACGTTAAACTCATAAGATCTCATTACTTACAACGGAAGGTCAGACGTGTTTTTTTTTCGCTTCGATTCGTATTTTTTTTAAACAAAAGGTTGTTATTACTAGGAGACTTATATGCCCCATCGGTAAGATGTGCTTTTTAGCAAGTTTCAATAAAAATGACTTTAAAATTATCAAGCAATTCATATGAATTATACGAAAAAATCTTTTTAGAACCTTCGTAGCTTACTTGTAACGATCTTGACTTATATTATGCCGCAGGTTGCAAGTTCCAATTATCACCCCCTCAATTTTCCGCTATACAAAAATTCATTTATTTAAACTCCTATTAATTTTTCTCCTGATAGAATACTTAAAAAATTCGCAAAAAATAAATATTTAATAATTTTGTTTAAAAAAACACTTCCTTTTACGTATTTTTATCATCTCTCGCCTATTCGACATTTTTTAAAGACCGCATTCCTATTTTTGTTTAATAATATAAGTACGTAATGCTTTAAAAAAATTTTAATGATAAGTACGACCATGCAAACAAAAACGATGAAAATACGAAAAAGGGAGTTTTCTTGTTGAAAAAAAATTAAATATTCAATATTTCCGAAGTGTCAATCAATTTACTAAGGAAAGTTATTAAATGTGTTTTTAAATGGATAAAAATAAATTTAAAACAATATTGGAAAAAATTGAGGAGGCGAGTTTTGAACTCGCAACCTTACGCCTATCAGTCAACAACGTTACCGGAGATCTACAAGCGCTATTTAAATTTTTTTGTTTAAAACACACATAAAGTGCTTGCAAAGTTTTAAACTGACTCAAAAGTGCATTTTATTGATCGAACCCCTCCCTTGTAAGTAGCCTTATAGCTTATGAGTTAAACGCTATGGCTGTCGTTTAAAACTTCAAAATTCTCAAGTCGCGCGAATTTTAGAAAACTGACACGTGAATGTGAATGCGAATGTGAAAATACATAATTAACTTTCTGATCTTTTCCGTATACACAGCATTATTAACACCGGCTTCTCCTTTTTTTAAACTTATTCTCAAGTTTTAGGCTCTTCGATTTTAGGAGGCCTATTATTGTTGAACTTGTATTCATATCTCCTACTGAAAAATACTTTGTTCGTTCTACAGTTTGATATAATAGTATAATATTTTGAGTTACTCTTTCAATCCAGTTGTCTCTATGCTTGGAGTGGACACACTTTCTATTCCGAAGGAGTGATCATTTCCATCCACTGGAGTGAAAGCATCCACTCTTACTCTAAGAGTGAGGACATTCGCTACTTCAAATATGAGTGATAGTCCACGCAAATTTAAAGTGGACTTGTATATCACACATCCCTAACGTAACAACCGTAGAGCTCACTATGGACCAGGCGATCTATTTTGTATACAGTTTCAAGTACCTAAAATCAGATTCTTAAATATATACTCTTTTAAAATGAACCAATGATCTCACTGGTTCAGTTTAGGATTGTCACTTTGTTACGAATTGAATGAGCATTTAAAATTATCACTGATGAACTAGTGATCTTCCGACTTGGACTGGGTGAATCAGTAAGAGCCAAATGATAGACTCAACATAATAATGATAATGTGATAATGCACTCAACGCGGCGGAGACATGAACCTCCTTTGAGCGAGACGTCCGACAGTAGAAGATATTGGTTGATCAAAAAAACCGACTTTCAATAAGGGGCCCCTTCCTCCACCCTCCGCTGCCCGAGAGCACCAAATAGGCCTGGAAGTGACTGCCATATATGAAAATGTCACTGGCTTCTAGCGGAACAGCGGTAAGTGTCACACCTATGACCAAGTCTCACGATAATGAGTTGAGAGGCCACAGGGCACGACGGAATCAAAACAACGCGACGAGCCAGCAAATCCCTTTTGTATCTTGAGGACACAGGCCGACCGAAGGAGCATAGCTTTCTCCGTCTATCTCGCAAGTGCCTTGGTATGCTTTTGACAATAATGATCATAATGTTGTTAAAAAAAGGTTAAATAACCGCCGTAGGGTTCCACTGGGTGCAACTCCGATCTATGAAAATGACACCGACTCCGAGCAGAACCGCGGTTAATCACACTTATGGCTACGTAAAATGAACGTGAGATTACTTAGTGTGTATAACGTGTCTGTCCAGCAGTATAAAATCTAATCATTTGTTTAAAAAATCATCGTTTGTTATCAAATGATAGCAAAAAGTTATGTTTAAATAATTGTATATATATTTCACAGAATAAAAGGAAGTTTTTGTTTACAAATGTATAAGAGGATAAAAAATTATCTATAACATTATTTTTGGTCATACCAATAAGGGATCGTTATCGATTTTTATTAACAAAAGTTTCAAATTAGTAATTAACAGCTGGTTACGTTGAAAAAACCAAGTTTTCACCTTTAAAAATAGCCGAAAAATGCATTTGTTGATTAATTTTGTTTAAACAATTATAAATTGTTATCGACCGATAGCACCGAGCCATTACTAAATAAAAGTCTGCTATTACCCTGAAGAAATGCAATTTTTGTCTTAAAAAATGCCTAAGATGATGAAAATCTGCTTAAACAATTGTTTTTAACAATGAAAATTGTTGACTCTCATATAAGTCCCCTAAAAGTTTAGAAATTAGTTATTTATACTTCAATACGTTGAAAAAGCCGAGTTCTTGCTTCTAAAAATAACCAGACAGTGAATTTGTTAAATAAATTTGTTTGAACAATCATCAATTTTTATTGGATGAATAAATCTGATAATTTTGAGACATTTTCATGTAATTTTTGGCTGATGCAATAGAAAAACTTGATTTATTTCAACATATAGCTAACTGCTATGGATCATTGTTTATACAATTTATTTATAAAATAACAATCTATTTATTATATTTCATGAATTCAATTAAAAAACGGTTTTGTCTATAAATTGTTTCAAAGTGCAAATCAATTCACGAATCACTGCCAATCCCCATGAACGAATTTCCATTCACTTGTTTGTTTATAACAAATTCAATAAATGTTTCAACAGCTTCTAAGCCATTACATAACTTTTCTGGATAGTTTCTTCATTTATTTTAGGTATTTTGGATTGAATTCAAGTATTTTTCGAAAACCAGTACTCTTCTAAAAAAAAATTAATTTTCATCATTAAATGAACAAAAAAAAAACTATTTTCAAAGCAACCCTGAGCGATTCATGTGGAGGTATATTAGCTTAGTATACAGCTTTTATCGTTGCAAATGGAAGATATTCTCTCCTAAAAGTGGTGAGGAAGCACGATATAATAGGCAAAGAAGAGTTCCTTCACAAAGCCGCGCAGTAGGCGACCGAGACACTTGGCCCGAATTTTAACATCAGAAGTGAGGAAAGTACATTACTTTATCCATATGTGTCACTTCTAAACGCCCAAGTAAAGAAAGCAGGGGTTGAAAAATGTCGACAACAGCACCTCGACAAGGAAATGCACCGAAACTTTCACAGAAATGTAGAATATCAGCCCTTGTCGAAGGAGCCAACTTTTGCTTTCCTCAGATCATCTGGACTTAATTAAGGTACAGAGGGTTTCATTAGTTCCCAGGAATAATTGCAGAGCATGTCATGCACACGCTAAGTACCTAGTACAAATACTATCCGGGTGTCCTACTCACGCGGGAACGACGTATTTCTACAGATATATTGCGGCCCTAAGAGTGCTTTATTATCATCTTTGTCGCTCTTACGGTGGTCCGCGATTCTGCCCTGCTGAACGCTCCGTGGGAGATGTGTCAAAATTTCTGGAACTACGAGTTTCGGATAGCAGTTTCGATTGCACACGTGAGGCTTGACATTGCTCTCTAGGATTTCGTGAAGCGAACTATATTTGTGATCGAATTTTCGGCTCTCAGGTTCATAACCTCAAAGCCATACCCGCGTCCTAACAACATGCCAAGGCATTTGCGAGATGGATGCAGAAATCTGTCATCCTTGGGTCGCTCCGTGTCCTCAACATACACGAGGATTTCGCTAGCCTGTCGCTGTGATTTTGTCGTTCCCTGTTGCCACCCATCTCACGGTCATGAGACGTGACCATAGGTGTGATACGTGTGAACCTTCAAGCTTTCCAACAAATGGATGATGAGTCTATGAGAGGATGAATTGTAAGATTTCTGGTTGTCAATCCAGGCCATCGAGAGGGCGCGCTAGCAAGCTGCTGTATCTTTGCAGACGCACCTGTCAATTAGCAGGTTTTCCTGGCGGCCTGCTACACCTTTTTTCGAGCCACGTTGTTCGTACATCTCTCTGCATACAGGTTCAATTCTTCGAGCAATCCTGAAGTTCAGGATAGATCTGAAGATCTTATACAGCGTGTCCAAACAATTTATTGGTCTACAATTCTCTGGGTTGGACAAGTTGCCTTTTTTTGATAGGAGTATAGTGCGTCCTAACACCAGCCATTGCGGAATGGGCGTCTCCGATTTTAAAATATGAGGTAAGGATGTGGGCAACATGTTGGTGTGTAAAAGTAAGTTTCTTCCACCAAAAGTTCTTGATACCAACTGGTTATGTAGCGCAAAAGTTCTGCGGGTCCTGTCAATTTTAGTTTTTTTTCCCCCCGATAAGCATTGTAAGTCACAGCACAAAGTGAAGTTAAGGAAGAAAATCTGAGAAATTTTCGGCGATCAACGCTCTCGCGGTCGACAGCTGTAATCGCCGACTGACACTCTGTAGCATAAATTTCAGAGTTTTGCTGTAACTTTCCTAGGTCATCCCTGAAGCTGAATTTGAGGTAAAAAATTCTAAAAATTCTTGCAATGTTTTTTAAGCTTCTTACGTGTATATCTTCTTCGGAAGGATGGAAAATTTAAGGCCTCATTCGACACGTAATTTAATGAGGCTTCTAACGGTTTTTGTTTAAAGTTTCTTGCTCCTTTTTTGAACGAGTATTCACGTTTCAAAGTCAGCAGTGATTTTTAATAGTACTTTTGCTGATCGTACCGACAATTTCCGACGGTAGTGTAGCTCTAGGGATTTTCTATAAAGAGAGAAGTAAGTTTCCCGAAAGAAGGTCCTACAGACGCGCATGGGGGTTGTGGTTTCTCGATGGAGGACTGTCCTTTCCCTTTTTTTTTACACGTAGTTTCTTCATTTCTATTCTCATTGTTCCCTTGGTCCGAGTTGAATATTCATTACATTCCTTGGGTTTCTTTCTCAAATTTTTCGAAAGATTTTTACCAGATGTTAGCCATAAAAGAAGAGGGCCTCAACGCGTGCAGGTCTCGAGTTACAAAAATTAAAAGGTTAAAGATTAATATTTCTCTAATCATCGACTTGAAAGTAATATATTAAGAATGTGCACATTATTTCCATTCCAACGACATGTAATTTGTCCATAAAGGTTGAAAATTGAAGAACTAATCAATGTTATATTAAATATTGAGCTAAAGTTTGTTTAATTAAACTTCTTCAAATCTTCAACTTTTTGAAGCAAGTAATATATCATTGGAATCGAACAAATTCGTAGATGATGATTATATTATTTTCAAATTGCTAATTGCAAAATTGATAGTTTTATAATTTCCTTCCTTTGACCTGTCTGTGGACAAAAGACCCCTGCTGCGGTAAGGTCGCCGAAACAGATATCAGTGAAAAACCAGACTGTCGACCAATGTCGTAAATCAATCAAGAAAAGAGTTTTTCATGAAGTTAGAGGACTTCACTTCGGATTGACTGAAACATATCAAGAAATCCCGCCTTCTTGAAAAAATTTAACAACAGGCTGCGAGAAGAAAACCAAAATTGGTCCTTTTTCAGGACCTTCTCTCGGGAAACAGAGTATAGAAGTACCCTCATGCTGGCTTTTCCGAGGATCCTGAGCTCGTCGACAGAAGCGCTATACAACACCTTGGCGCTGGGGAGACCTACCCATACCTGGGATGTGCCACAGAGCCACATTCAAGACGTAACATCTATAAAGAATGTTCTCCGATGCAGATACAAACGTCTTATCCGACAGTTTTGGTCTTCCAACCTGTCGGCGAGGAACAAAGTATCTGCAACGAACATGCTTGTCGTCCCGGTACTACTCTATTCTTTTGGAGCGGTTCTATGGACAAAGAACGAGTTCAGATCTCTCGACATCGGGTCACGAAAGGTCATGCACATAAACAAAAGCCTGCACCTCAAGTCGTCCATTCCGCGACTTTACATCTCACGCCGTCGCGGAATGCTGAATTTAAAATGTCTTCACAATATGGTCATTCTGGGTATAGCGCATAAAGTCGCAAATGGACGAGACCCTCTTCTGGAAATGGTCGGAAAACACGAAGGAGTGGGCAACAGAGCGCTTCTGCACAACGCAGCGGAGAAGGTAGCTGAAACACTTGGCCTCGACTTCAATATCAGGGGTGAGGAAAATGCAACAAACACTCTCCGTCTAGAGTTCTCAGGTCTGAAGGCCAATTTTGGGCTCTATGTCAGTTTTAGTCCCCATGTACATATCAGATCTTATGTTAATTTTGGGTCCTATATATCGATTTTGGGCCCTATGTCAATTTTGAGCCCTATGTCTATTTTTGGCCCTATGTCGATTTTGAGTTATATGTTAATGTTGGGCCCTATGTCGATTTTGAGCCCTATGCCTTTTTGGATCCTATGCCAATTTTAGGTCCTTTATCAGTTCAAGGCCCTATGTCCATAATGGGTCGTACGACGGAAGGACGGAAAACCCGAGCGAAACTATAAGGGTTTCTGCCCGGGGTTACGAAACCCTAATTTAAACAAAAATAACTGAACAACATCCCCCTTTTATTCCTTGATTAAATAAATTATGAAAATTACGAAAATAAATACTGTCATGAACAGAAAGAAAAATTGAAAAAAAAATTTAATTAAGAATTTGTCAGAACAAATGAATACTTTTTGTCAAAACAAATACATACTTCGTATCAGAATAAGTATTTTGATGTTCATAAAAAATGAAAACGATTCATTGAAAATATGCATTTTTCGACCTTTTTGAATTCTGAATCTCTTACCCAAAAATTAATAGTAATTTTCAAACATTGTGGACGATGTTAGCTACAGAGCGTGTCATGAATAACCCGAGTACCTAGGACACATACTATTGGTAGTCCAACTCGCGCGAGAACGACGTACTTCCAAAGACACCATGCGGCACTAAGAGTGCTTTCTCACCATCTCTGTCACTCTTATGCCATTAGCTTTCATGCCGCCCTGCCGAATGCTCCATAGGAAATAGAGTGAATTTTCGAGAATGAGAAGTGCTGAATATACTGGTACTGCATATTCTAGAAAATTGTTTCTGTGGTTCACTCGAGGCCTGATATAGTTCTCCGTGACTCCGAGAAACGTACCATGTTCATTATCGAATTTTCGTCACCAGCCGACAAGACAATCGCAGCGAAGGAGAATGAAAAGAAAAAGAGTCAACGAAATGGAGACACTTGCGGAGGAAAATGCAGAAGGTGGTCGTCGTTGGATCACAGATGGTAAGACGCAGTTACAGCTATAATGTTACCGTGATTTCGCCGGGAGCGGGTGCCATTTTCTGGAATGGCACCCGCTCCTGGGGAAATCCTGCGGTTGTCTTTATGACAAAATCTCAACTAAATATATATATATATATATAATATTAAAACTAAAGGTTAACAACCACCGCAGGTTCCCACTGGGAGCAACTGTCATCTAAAAAAAAAAAGACATCGGATCCCAGTAGGACCGCAGTAAATTCCATTCATGGCCACGTCTCACAACCGTGAGATGGGTGGCCACAGGATACGACGAAATCACAACTACAGGCCGGCGAATCCGTCGTGTGTTTTGAGGACACGTAGCGACCCAACGATGACAGCTTTCTCCATCCATCTAGCAAGTGCCGTGGCATATTTTTGGCATGCGGGTATGGCTTTAAGGTTACGAACCAGTAATAGTTTCGCACCTCCCAGAGCACCCATCAGAAGGACAATTACTTGTACCAAATATTTTGGGTACACTCGTTGCAGCTCTCTTTTAAGTTCTCGATAAATTTCCTCTTTTTCTTTCTCCTTGGCAGTGATGGAGAACAATGTCTGGCCTCGAGTGTGCAACGGAGACTGCTGTTCGAAAATCTGAGTTCCAGAAAATTTGGCCCTTCTCGTTTTGGAGCATTGACTCTATCTCCCTTGGAGCGTTCGGCAGGGCAGGGTCGCGGCCAACACCGCAAAAGCGACAAAAATAGTAATGAATCACTCTTAGGGCCGCATTGTGTCTGTAGATATACGTCGTTCATGCGTGGGTGGGACCCCCGATAGTATGTGTTCTAGGTACTCAACGTATTTATGACACGCTCTGCTCCTATCGCTTGGAAATTCTTGACATAAAATGCGGTCACGGTATGCTAAGGTGAAAATGACACCATCCTGGCATGCGAGAATAAAACCCTCTGTACCTGAATTAAGCCCTGATGATCTGCGAAAAGCAAAAGTTTGCTCCTTCGACAAGGACTCTTTTTCTACATTCCTATGAAAATTTCCGTACATTTTCTTGTTAAATAGCTCTTGGTGGAATTTTTCAAATTTTGCTTTCTTCAATTCGGCTCTCAGAAGTGTCGCATCTAGATGAAGTAATGCACTTTCCTCACTTCTGACGTCAAAATTCAGGTCAAGGGTCTCAGCTACCTGCTCCGCGGCTTTGTAAAGGAACGCTCCTTTGTCAACCATCTCGTGATTCCTGACCATTTTTAGGAGAGGATCTTTTCCATTTGCAACGATGTAAGCTGTACTCAA
>JAABKJ010007636.1:0-11647 GCA_011634705.1 Andricus grossulariae
AGAGGCACAAAGAACTTTTCCGGTGCTGGACCAGATTGTATCAAGAACTTCTGGTGGAAGAAGTTTACTTCTACACACCAATATTTGGCCCGCACATTCATCTCATATTTAAAGTCGGAGACGCCCATTCCGCAGTGGCTGATGTTAGGACACACTATACTCCTACCGAAAAAAGGCCATCAAATTCACCTAAATATAAACTCCTGAATATTTTCAGTCCTTCGGAAGGATTTGCTCAAAGACGACGGAATCCTAAATTTTTGACGCACTCAAATGATGAAAAATATACTTTAAAAATTAGCTCAAGATATTAATTTGTGCTGTTGAAGTTATTTAAATTGATTCCTAAAACATACATTTATTCAAAGAGTCTGCCTTATGATGCCGATAGCAAATGCAATAGGGGCAGCATTTAAATGGTTCAAAAATTCTTTGGTACATCCTATTATATGTATACAGAAATGAATGCGAAAAATTGTGCAAAAAATTATTTATTGATGGTGAAACATTTAGTCATATGCGTTTAAGTATAAATAGTGTTTTTCGATGAAAAATAAAGTTTCGTTGTTCGTATTAGTTTCGGTGAATAGTAATTTTCAATACAAATCAATTCAGAATGTAGTAGATTTGAATAAAAACAACAATATATGTATAAATAGTACTTTCAGATAAAAATATTAGTTTCAGGTACAGAGAAAAATATTCCGCTAATTACGTTCAACTCGATTCGATACATCAATTTTCAAAAAATCTCCTTTTGAGTTTACGTCTAAAAATACTACTCTATGAATTCCTTGAATTCCCTCAATTTTATAAATTCGCTGAATTCCATAAATTTCTTAAATTCTGTGAAATCGTTGATATCTCAATTTTTTGAATTTGTTAAATTCCTTAAATCAATCTAATTTGCTGAATTCCTTAAATCCACGAAATTCTGTAAAATCCTAGTCTTATCTGAAATTCTTCAATTCTTTGTATTCATTGATTTTCTTGAATTATTTGAATTCTTCGAATTACTTGAATTCCGGGAATTACTCGAATCACTTGAGTTCTTCAAATTACTTAAATTTAGAGAATCCCTTGAATTTGGAGAACTCCTTGAATTTAGACAATTCCTCGAATTTATAGAATTCAGAAAATTCCTTGAATTCAGAGATTTACTTTAATTCAGAGAATTCCTTGGATTCAGAGAATGCCTTGCATTTATTGAATTCCTCGAATTCAGAGACTTCCTTGAATTCAGGGAACGACTCCAATTCTTCGAATTATTTGAATTCTTCGAATTGTTTGAATTCAGGGAATTACTCAAATACTTCGAATTACTCGAATTTCTCAAATCCTTTGAATTACTTTAATGCTTCGAATAACTTGCATTTAGAGAATTACCTAATTCATTCAATTTAATCGAATAACTTTAATCCTTCCATTTAGTAAAATTCGTCGAATTACTTGAATTCTTTGATTTGCTCGAATTACTTGAATTCTTCAAGTTGATCGAATTACTGGAATTCTTTGATTTAATCGAATTACTTCAATTCTTTTATTCAGTCGAATTCTGCGAAATACTCTAATTATTTGATTTACTCTAATTACTTGAATTCTTCAATTTAATCGAATTCTTTGAATTGCTTAAATTCTTCGATTTACTTGAATTCTTCGATTTAATCGAATTACTTGAATTCTTCGATTTAATCCAATTACTTGAATTCCTCGATTTAGTAGAATTACTCGAATGCTTCGATTTGGCCGAATTCTTCGAGTTACTTGAATTCGTCGAATTGCTCAAATAACTTGAATTAATAGTCCGGGTCCGAACTATTAAGAACTTACAGGGTTCGGGTCCGGACCGGTGCCCACGAGAATTTATAAGGCACGTTTGTGGACTGGAAACCTTAAGAACTAGAAGGGTCCGGGTATGTAATCAGGACCCTACAGAAATCGAATGGTCCGGGTTAGGACCCGCTCCCTCAAGAATTATAAGTGTCCAGTCCGCACCCGGACTGGTCTAACCTAAAACGATCCGATTCCTGGTCTTTCATCTATTTTTTTGTAAGATTGAAGTTTGGAACAATTGAAAAAATGCACCTTGTGAATCAATTTAGTTTGCTATCTCGGATCATTTATCAATCTGAAGTTAGCAAACTAAACAAGACAGAAACTGGTACTAAAATATACTATTTGTGAGATCATATTAGAACGTCCAAAAATGGATCCCAGATAAAAATGAATGCTTAGTTTTTACTGTGTGCCGGATGAGACGTTTGTATATGCTTCGGAGAGTATCCTTCATAGATGTGACGTCCTGACTGCGGGTCTGTGGCACCCCCAGGTATGTATAGGTCTCTCCAGCGCTAAGGTGTCGTATAGCGCTTCTGTCTACCAGCTCAGGGTCTTCGGGGATACCATTAAGGTTTCCTCGCTTCAAATAAACCTGGACGCATTTTTCTAATACAAAATCCATTCCAATCTCTTGAATGTATTCTTCGACAGTCTCTAGAGCTAGGTGTAGTTCCCTTTTACTTTTAGCACAGATCTTAACATCATCCATATAAAATACATGAGTGACCTTATGCTTTCGATTTCCAGGTTTGGCGCAGAAGTACACTTCGGAATGGCGAAGTGCGAGAGATAGTGGCAATAATGTGATGAAAAAGAGGAGTGGGATCATGGTGTCGCCCTGAAAGCCATCTCTCTGAAAGGTAACGGTGTTAGTTGTCACACATTGTTTTCCAGATGAGATATTAAATCTGGTTTTCCAAAGCGGCATCAATCTCTCTATGCACTCACGGTGTGCGGATGAAACTTTAAGCTTTCCAGCAGACAGATGATAAGTCTTTGGGAGATTGAATCGAAAGATTTCCGATAATCAATCCAGGCCATCGATAGGAAGCGCTGGTAGGATGCTGCGTCTTTGCAGGCACATCTATCGATGAGCAGGTTCTTCCGACATCCTGTTACGCTTTTCTTTGAGCCGCGTTGTATGTAACATAGCTGTAAAGATCTTATAAAGTGTGTTCAGACAAGTGATTGGCCTGTAATTCTTCGGGTCAGCTAAGTTGCCCATCTTTGGAAGAAATACTGTGCGCGTTTCCACTAACCTTTTCGGAATAGGCTCTGCCGACTTTAGATATGAAGTGCAAATGCGGACTAGATGCTGGTAGGTTAAAGGAAACTTCTTCCACCAGAAGGTCTTGATACCATCGGGTCCCTGAGCGGAATAGTTCTTCATGCCTCTTAATACTTATTTCACCTACTCGGTAGTGATAGGTGGGTATTCTTCCTCAGGTGGTATGAGGGCATTGCACAGTTCCTTGAAGCTATTTATATTCTTTGAGCCTTCTTTAAGTGGATGCTGGACTTCGTAGACATTTCTCCAAACTGCCTCGACCTCCTCTGGTTGGGTGGATGGTCGACAGTAACTGGAGGATCTTGAAAGTGTCGAGATGGGTCAGAGAAAAACTGTTGGTTTTCTCTGACCCACCTCTCGCCAGTCGTTTTGCTAGTGACAGTCGTGAAGCCAGTAAAGTGTTCTCTCACCTTAATACAATCAGAACACAGCTCTATAAATCTCAAAGTGAAAGACATTTGCTCTTTACGCGATTTACCCATGTGCAATCAAGGATCAGAGAATAATACCTAGCAATTTTTAACTTTGACAAGATGAAGCTTAAAACTTTCGACGACATCATGTCGAGAAGTTCATTTTTGAATTTACTTTTCGCAATAATGATCAAATATTTCTTTCGACATAATTCGACGTACGTTTTCTATCATTAGAGTGTCATATTTCTCTAACAATTGTACGAGACCTAAAAAAATTCCATTTTGTGGTGTGAAGAGCTTATCTGAAGAACCTCGAAATGCTAAATTATGCGAAGCTAAGAACTAAACAATGCTCAGCAATCTTTCTAAGACTACTCTCCAATGCTGCGCTTCGCGATCTATAATTCTTTCTCGCTCTGGGTCGATAGTTCTGCTTAATTTCAGTCTTGAACTTAATTCACTCCAAATTTTGTGTGCGCGAAAATGATTGTCCGATTTTTCATGTTCATTCAAACTCTGACCTATATATTTCCAATCACTCAATGCACTTGCAGCTAAATTTGATTTCGGAAGTGAAAAATAAAATGGCGATTGTTTGAATCTTCAGGAAAGGATCTATTTGATAAACTTGAAGGGCCGTTCTTTACCATAGCCTCAATAGTTGTAGGAGTGATCTTTGTCCACAGAGCAGGGTCAGGCAATAATAATTTATTGTATAACCTTTCGTCATTTTAATTACTTCCTACTCCTGGATCAATCGGCACATCATCTGCAGAGGGTTGGATTTCACAGTCCACATGTAACGTGATATGAGGTTCTGTAGTGTTTGCTGAAGTTGAATCCATTGTGACTGCATCATCTATTGTACATAAAAATCATTTCACGGAGATTCAGAATAATTTTCCAAAAGCAAAATTAGAAAGGCAACTCTATCTAGTAACCGCACAATATTCAATCAAAGAATTAATTTTTTACCTTTACTATCATCAGTGCAGCTCGTTGCAGATCCTTCTGCAGTTCCCTGTCCAATATTGTCAATCTTTATCACTGAAGATTCATCTTCTTTCCTTCGTTGTCATTTCCTTCGTAGATTTCTCCCACGGGACATCCTCCATTCAATCGTTCTGAATCATGAACAATACCGAAGAAAAATTATAATAATTCTCAACAGTATATGTGTATAATTACATAAATCAAATTTCGAAAGTCAATTCAACATTCAAGTCATCTAGTTTATAATTACGAAAACCAAATCGGATCGGTTCATTCGATATGATCGGCCTAGTGTTACGGCCCCAGTTACGGTGCATTGGAGCCGACTTTAGCCAACAGTTTTTGCAAATCATATCTTGTTTTTTATTACCAGGAAATGACCGAGAATTTTCAAGTGGACTGGGAAGTTTGGTTAATTTTCAGTAAAAAATGCTAATGAGAATATCAAATGGAGATTTGATAACATTTACAAATTCTAAAATATGGTTTTCATACTCTTGAAAAAGTTATTCTTTTCCACTATTAAAGTATGTTCGAAGCACTTTTCGTTCCCGATTAAAACTCTCACAAAATGTTAGTTTTAAATACAGCAGCAGTACGTAATAAAACTTCCTTCATGATAAACAATACCTGTAAAATTATTTATCGAGGAAGAAAAGCTCATATATTTCATTATAGTTACTAACGAGAGATGTTCAGAGTTGGGATTTTTCTGTAATCTCATAAATACCCTACTGACAGTCCATTGGATGATTAATAATTTTCCAAAATATTGATCACGAAAGACGAAATTTCAACAAAATTCGTGAATTTTCAACTAAATAGCTGAATTTTCTAACCTAAATAAATACATTTTTAACCAGAGATAAATCTTCAAATAAAATGATGTATCTTTAAAAAAAAATTTAACAAATAAGTTCAACTTTCAACCAAGTAGTTGAATTTTCAACCTAACAGATGAATTTTAAACCAAGAAGATTATTTTCTATCAGAAAAGATAAATTTTCAACAAAATACATGAATTTGAAACCAAATGGTTCAATCATCAATTAAAGATGATAAAATTTCAAAAACAAAAGTTAATTTCCAGCCCAATGGTTTTATTTTCTACAAAAATAGTTAAATTTTCAACTAAAAAAAAAACGCTAAATTAAGGCCGATGGGATCAAAAAACCGATCTGACCGTAGCAAGGATCGAATGTCGGTTTTTTGACATTCGAAGTGCGCCCAATGTTGGTTCGAAATCGGATTGAATTTTTTTTGCCCACGTCTATTTTTTATCCAAGATAATAACAGTGCATGCAAGGATATAACAAATATTCATTTTATCACACTTAAATTCACCAATAGAAATTAAGAAACTTTTTGCAAATTTTAGGAAGGGAACCTCATGTCAATTCCAAAAAATTCATGCTTAGGTACTTCATATCGAAGCTCCATCATAAATATTCTCAAATCCTGTCATAAACCGTGAGTAAAGGTGTCTAGACTCATTAAGAGTGCGTACCTGGAAATCCTTAATAATTTTCAGGACAGTGTGATCTGTAATTTCGACGCTACCCTAGAGCTGCGCCCTGGGCGACCGCCCGGCTCGCCCAGCTCTAAGACTGGGCCTGTGTATACCAAGAACTCTTCGTACCGATTATAAGAACCCCATTGTGCTAAGTTTCGAGAACACCATTTAGAGTTTGTTTTAGAAACCCTTATGTTGCCTATTTTCATGTACCCTTTTTTTATATTTGCTTTGGAACTCCTTTAGTACCCATTTTGAGAACCCCTTTGGCGTTATTTTCTTGGACCCCTTTGGTATTTTTTATGAGCATCCCCCTCTATATTTTCGAGAACATTTAATATTTATTTTTGCGAACCCTTGTATCTCTCTGCCAGAAGAAGAAGCCCTTTCATAGTTTTTTTTTCAAATGAAAACCCTCTATCCCGTAGCGTTATTATTTACAGATTTATAAAGTATTATACGTTGTATTATTTCAATGCATCTATATATTATATGTTTCATAATGTTAGATATTATTATGTGTAACTAGTAATCCCGATTGCGAATCCCCCGATGTTGAGTAAGAACCCCTATTCGCTTGTCAATTGTAATTTCATTTAATATGATTTTCCTAAAAGTATAATTATTTTCGCATTCAGTTTAGATATGCATTCGGGCAAGACAAGACAAGAAAACATCGATTTCGGGAATCATCTCGACGAACAACATCGAGAAGTTGTCCCGTGATGTGTCTCGTGATGTATTTCACAAAAACTATTTTGAACTAAATACAGGTTTTAACGGTAACTGCTCTACAAAGACAGAAAATGTCCCCAAAGTTTCAAATCCCAAAAGGGTATAAGCGCCAAAATTTATCAAACCAAAAATGAAATTCTAAAAGATCATAAGTGCCAATATTTGGCAAAGAAAAAGGGCATAAGCGCCAAATTTTGGAAATCGACAAAGGTATAAGCGAGAACATTTGGCACAGCAAATGGGCATAAGAGCTAAAGATTGAAATTCCAAAAGGACATAAGCGCCAATATTTGGCTTATTAATGGGTATTACCTCAAAAGTTCGAAATTCCGAAAGGGCACATACTAAGTTTTTTTGAAGGAAAATAGATTCAAGAAATATTTTTAAAAAATTTTTCAAAGAAAATTTTTCCAAATTTTATTTCAAGTTCGATAAGACAATTTTTTTCAAATTTTATTTTCAAACAATTTTTTTTCAATCAAAATTTTGTTGAACAATTTTTTTTTACGAAATAAAAAAATATTTAGTTTCAAGATTCTGTTAAGATTTATATTAACGTCCTAATAGGTCCAAAATTCTTTCTTTTAGGCCCTCGCCGCCTACTTTGACTATTTTTTTTACCTATTTTAAAAGTTTGGAAAATAACCATTTTTAAATCAATTTAATATAAATAATTTTTGAATTAAAATACATTTTAGTTATTTATGATTTATCTAAAAATACTTTATATTTGTGTATTAATCAGCAGAAAGTCGTGATAATTTTCTTCATAATTTTATTTTCAAGCAAACTTATTGAAAAATATAAAAAGTCTTTAGTACAAGAAAAAACTTATTTACAATGAACCCAAAACTCATATATGCAGACAGTTTACTATGAATCTTGAGAAGATTATTTCTTAGCCTCAAGTCGGGCACGAATAGTTTGTCAGACTACAGTTAGACCAAGAGTTTAAGCTGACGCTGGCGCTGGTAGATTCATCGTGAATTCTATTACGATGTTTCAGAAGCATTAGCCCAGCTCGTGAAAAGAAGCGTTCGGATGAGACAGAAGTTGCTTGAATCGCCAGAAAATCACGTGCCACGCGACTGAAGTTCGGAAATGTACTACTGTTTTATTTCCACCACTGAGTAATATCCACCGTTCTATCAACTCTTGGCGATTCTAAATATCTTTCAAAGTCTTTCTTCCAACCACGAGAATAAGCTTGGTCAGCGTATAAGAAATCGAAGTCTAACTTTTCGTTACCACTTATATCACTTTCTGTTTCAACGGGAAGGACGGCTTGTTCATTTTGCACCTGCGAAGAAAGATAAAAGTCCTCACATATTGTCTTGAAATTTCTGTTTACCTACTTTGCCACTTCTTTGCCCCATTTCGTCATTGAAAATGTTTCGAATTTGTGTCTAGGATCCAGAATAGGCACCGCACTATAAATCCAGTTAGTTTTCTTGTAGTGTTTTAGAAGTTTGTCCAGATCTGATTGTAAAGCATCTATCAGTTTGATTTCAGTTGCAGTTTTCTCCGTTTTCAAATCTAAATTTAGGATTGAAGTCTCTATTTTGTCCAGGAGTAAGTTTATTCCTACTACGACTGATGGTAAGGTAACGTGCTTGTCTCCAGAAAGAAGTTGTGAGAGTGTTTTGAAGTAACGCAGATATTTTTTAACCTCCGTTAGAAGTCGCCATTCACACTCCTTGATGGATAACTTTTGCAACTGCTCAGATCTTTTTAGTTTCGTGAAGTTTTCGAAGTTTCGGTATCGCTTTGCAGTCTACATTACCCTCACCATCTTCGGTAGATTCTTCATCAAATCCAGAACAGGTGAATCTAAAATATGTGCAAAGCATCGAAAGTGCAGGTCTTGTGAATCAAAGTTTGTTCCGAACATTGAGTTAATTAAATTTGCTAGTTGTTCTAAAAATATTGTATTGACGGACGCATTGTCAACTGTTATTCCTTGAAGTTTTTCAAATAGTCCGTATTTCTACAAAGCACCCTGAAATAGTTGGGCTGCATCTTTCCCCTTGTGTTTCCCACGAGTTGGAAGAAAATTTATCACTTGCGAATGCAGGATCCACTCATCGTCAAAAAAGTGTCCAGTAATACCACAATAGGACTTATTTGTTATTGAAGTTCACCCGTTAAGCGTGAATTAAATTTTGGATCTATTTTCTTTCAGGATATCTAAAATTACTACTTGCATTTCGTTAAATCGAGCGATTATTAAAGACTTCATTCTGTTTCTCTTTGGAACCTTTTCTTCAGGATTTAAATATTCAGAAACGTTCTCCACATCTTCATCATCGAAAAAATTAAAGGACAGATCTTTTTTGCTGCCAAATCCGTTAATATGCGATCAAATTTTCCTTATTCGAATTGATCCTAGAGAGAAAATGTTTATTTCATTTTTTTCTAAATTATGTTGTTTATTGTGAGAATTTTTCGTAAATATTTATAAAATTAATTATCTTACATATTTAGTCAAATTAACTTCAAATATTCTTCTCGTTAATTATTAGTATTTTTTAGAAATTGTATACCTTTTTCAATTTGAAAAATGTGTTATTCTGAATTAGAGATCAGGAAAAAAGGCAAAATATTCATGAACAAATCCATTTAAAATCAGGTACGTTCTATATTTCAAGTTGCAGAATCTCTCAGCTACGGTACGGATTTTATGTGAAAAATGACTTTTGTGGATTCCATCAAATGTCGACGTTCTGAGGCACCCTGAATCAGAAAAAATAGTTTTATGTTTTATTCGTAAAAAACAACATTAAAAATTAAAAAATTAAATTTTTAGACAAACGACACACGCTATGAAAAATATGAATAGACAAAAGTTGCTCTCCCGAAAAAGATTGAAAACTTATCCAAATTTGTCATCAATAATATTTTGATATGACGCGTAGTTTTAATTTTAATCGTAAAAGATAACATTCAAAGTAAAAAAATAAAAATTTTTGAAAAGCGACACAAGGTACGAAAAAAAATTAATCGACAAAAGCTGTTTACCTAATAAGGATCTACAAATTTGTTATAAGAAATTTTTAGATGGGACGTGCAGACTTTCTTTTAGTCGCAAAAAATAAGATTAAAAATAAAAAAATTCACTTTGTGGAAAAAACGACACAAGCTACAATAACATTTTATTTAACAAAAAATTTCGTCTTAATAATATCTACAAATTTGCTCAGAACCACCTTACGCTATGATGCTTATTTTTAGTTGAGATCGTTAAAAATAACATTAAAAATAAATAAAAATTATGGAAAGATGACACAACTTGCAATAAAATGTTTAGTAACATTTTTAAAAATAGGATACGCTTTTTTTTAATTATAAGAAGAAGCGAATGAAAATACGTATGTTTCAATGCCAAAGCATGTTATGAATTGTAATAAGATACATTTATTGAAATGATACATTGTTCAGGGTAGTTGAGAATGAAACGTAATGCAAAATAAGAAATAAATAACAAAGTAGTCATGAAAAATAAAACGTGTACATTATTTTGCAATATCTGAATAAGCAGCCCCAGACCGAGGTACATAAATAAATATAATATACATTAGATATAATAAAGTTGAAAATAATGTAGAAAAGTTCGCATTTTCGCTAAAATCGAGTGCGGAGCACGAGACACGTGATGAGAATGTGTTCGCTAAAGCCAAATGAACTTTGACAGAAGAGAATTCACAATCACCAAATTACAGTTGTTGATGCTTTAACCTTTAATTTTAAAAGGCCTGCGCACAAATGTGGGGGACTACAAAGACTGAGCGCGTAATTCGAGGTACATAAGTTATCGAGCGCAAAGCGCTAGAATTAACAGTCGCGCGCCATAGGCGTGCTCAAACTTGCGAGCCGCGCGCGCAGCGAGCGTTCAGAATGTGCCAGCGCAGCGGGCAGATTTTTTTATTTATCGTTTGTGACCTAATTCAGATATTCCAACTTTTTTCGGATTCTGATGAATTTTATTGGCCGTTTTCGAAATTACTTTCATGTTTTCAAAATTCGAAGAAAAAAATAGAAAAGATTTTCTAGAAAATCCCACCTTTTTCATTTTTTGCAATATTTTGTTAAAGTTCCTACTTGTATACGAAATACATTATATCCGTTTTATATCAAGTAAACCATTTTTCAGGTTGAAAGAATTTTTTTTCTTAAAACTTTACCCGTAGAACCTGCCTGATTTTAAATGGATTCGGTCTTATACCATTTTGGTTAGAAAAAATGAAAGATTGACTGGCAATTTATCTTTGAGATGAGTCCAGGAACGTTAAAAAACGTTAAATGTAATAATATTTCGTGAAAGAAATTAATAGTGAAACAGTTTTATTCAATTGCTTGAAACATTTGTATATCACGTATTTGTATTTTTTATTGTAAAATAAGCAATTGATTATGAAAAATGAAGCAATAAACCTTTGATTTTTCGGATTTTGATGAAGACATCAATGGTCCATAAATATCCTCGTGTACTTCTTTATAATAACTTTTAAAATGTCTCATTAAACCGCTAGTATTCGAATATTTCATATTGATTATTTGCTCCTCATCCTTTTATTTTTTTCACAATTCACATTTCGCATATTTTTCTTCTTGAGCATCAATACCATATTCAAATATATTTTTTAGTTTGTCTGCTCTCTCAGTCTTACTTCGTTTTCAATGTTCATATTAAATATGTTATAAATTAAGGGGTTAGTTTTTTAAAGTTAATTTATTACATTCTCATCATAATGAGAAGGTATTAGTTTTATGTGACAAATGACTTTGTTGGATTTCATCAAATGTCGACGTTTTGAGGCCCCCTGAGTCAGAAAAAATAGTTTTTACGTCGGTGTCTGTCCGTCT
>JAABKJ010007637.1:0-11647 GCA_011634705.1 Andricus grossulariae
TTGACCTGGTGTTCGAATCCCAGCGGAGTGAAAGGAGAAGATCTTTTTTCTGAATAAAATTTAATTTAAAAGTTTTTAATTTATATGTTCATCTTGTCTGAAGTGACATTAAAACATTTTCTGTATAGGAGAATATAACTTTGGTCAATATTGTATATTTCCATTTTATGTGTGGATTTCTCTTCTCGATCCGTTACCTTTTCCGATGATAATATAGATTTCTATTGAAAATTGATATGTAACATCTCGCTAAATAAAGCGTGATTCAGCAAAAAGGATTCTTCCTCTGATCTCTCTAGTAGCTCAGTGGCTAGAGCATCTGACCGGAAATCAGTTGACTTGGTGTTTGAATCCCAGCGGAGTGAAAGGAGAAGATATTTTTCCTGAATAAAATTTAATTAAAAAGTTTTTAATTTATATTTTCATCTTGTCTGAAATGACACATTAAAACATTTTCTGTATAGGAGAATATAACTTTGGTCGATATTATAGATTTCGATTTTATGTGTCGATTTCTCTTCTCGATCCGTTACCTTTTCCGATGACAATACAGATTTCTATTACAAATTGATATGTAACATCTTGCTAAATAAAGCGTGATTCAGAAAAAATAATTCTTCCTCTGATCTCTAGTAGCTCAGTGGTTAGAGCACCTGACAGGAAATCAGTTGAGCTGGTGTTCGAATCCCAGCGGAGTGAAAGGAGAAGATATTTTTTCTGAATAAAATTTTATTAATTCGTCTTTCAGTAAAAAATTACCCTTCTCAGTTGAAAAATTCAGCTTTTTAAGTTAAAAAATCACCTACTTGGTAAAAAATGAAACAATTTTGTTGAAACTAATTATATTGTCAAAAATTTAACTAATATGTTAAAATCATATTTCTTGGTTGACAATTGAACTGTTTCGTTGAAAATTCGTCCTTTTTGATTAAAAATTCATCTTTTATGATAGAAAAGTCATCTTTCCTGTTTGAAAATTGATCTCTCGTGCTCGAAAATGAACTTTTTGGTCAAAAATTCATCTTTTGGGATTGAAAATTTAACTTTAAAAAAAATGTATCTTTCTGGCTTGAAAATTCTAATATTTGTTTAAAAATCCAACTACTAATATTTTTGTCGATAATATTGCTCTTTAATGTATCAACAGGGATTTAAATTTTATTTTTTGGTCAACTACATTTTTTGGATATTTTAACCAAATACTTGGGTTGTAAGAACAAAACTATTTGGCTGATTCAACAAAAAAATTTGGTTGGATCAATCAAATATTTTGTTTTATCAACCAAAATTTGTTTAATTCAACCAAATTTTCATTTAAATACAAGCAAACATGTTTTTTTGGTCCAAGAAAATTTTTTTACTAAGTGTGGAAGAAAATAATCTCTCGGTTATTCAATTTTGCAAGGAGTGGTGTAAGAAAATGTAAAGTTGAGAATTTAACTGAATTCTTAAGCAAGTTCTTAAATGACGATATTGCTACGTCAAGAAAGGCCGCACCAATCCTATTTCTTTCTTATGCAAAATCTCAAGCGTGTAGAGCGTTAAGGGATTAAAAGTCTGCTCTATAGGGTCAGCTGAAGGCTTAGGGTACCTAACAAGATTAGCCTAAGACGTCGAGTCCGCGTATCCCGAGGATTATATATTATGTATTCACCTAATGTATTCACAAAGATCTAGTTCGCGACGTAAGCAAGAGCAAATTTGTTTAAAGTATCATGTACAAAAATCGCTATATAAGATCTAAAACATTTTTTATATAGTCAGGGCAACAAACAGTTTATACGAAATGCATGATTTAGAATTTTAGAGTGTCAGAGGAGCGAATGACGCCTGAAATAAAAGACCTTGGATACTAATGGGCCCGACTGGAGAGCTTTACATCATGACTTTGTGAAGCTCTACGGGTGGGGTGATTGCTAGAGAGATTGATCAGCGACCTGGATCGGAGCAGTGTTACGGAACGTACCGCATCCAGAAGTAGGGTGATTTTGTACGAAAACAGGGAAATAATTAGTGACAACATTCTTTTAAATAAAATTAATATTGATAACATATTTCATTCAACATGAAACACTTTACATTATTAAGATTTCAAATCGAAATATATTAAATTTTCTACAAAATATTTAATTTTTCAACCAAAAAAGATTTTCTACCAAAAAAGATTAATTTTTTGCTAAAAAGAAACGAGTTTTTAACAACAACAAAATCAATTTTTAATCAAGTAGTTGCTTTAAGAACCAAATGGGTAAGCTTTTAAGCAAAAGAGGCGAATTTTAAATAAAATAGTATAACTTTAACCCAATAGTTATGTTTTCAAGCCAAAGGACGAATTTTTGTCAAAGACGGTTGAATTTTCAACAAAAAATTAAATTTTTAACCAAGATAACTTGTTTTCCATAAAAGATGAATTTTTATTGCAAAAGGAAATTTGTTTAATAAAACAGTTGCATTTTCAATCAAATAGTAGAATTTTAATCCAAACCGACGAATTTTCAAGAAAACTGTTAATTTTCAACCCGAAAAATGGAATTTTTAAGGAAAAAATTATTTTCAACCAGGAAAGATGAATTTTCAACCAAGAAATATTAGTTTTCTACCATAAAAGATGAATTTTCAATCAAAAAGGGTGAATTTTCAACAAAAAAGTTGAATTTTATCCAAAAAGATGACTTTAACAAAATAGTTTAATTTTCGAGAATATAATCAAGCTTTTAACAAAGTAGTTGAATTTTTTAACAAAAAGCTGAATTCTTAACCTAATGAGATGAAATTTTAAGCTCCTAAGATGAATTTTCAGCCAGTTAAATTCAACGAAAAAAGAACAATTTTTAAAAAAATAGTTGAATGCTTAGCCAAAAAGATGAATTTTCAACAAGAAACATAATTTGCAATCAAGAAAGGTGAATTTTTAGTGTAGAAAATTAATTTTCAAGAACAAAAAAAGATAGTCTTATTCAGTTGCGTTCAACTAACGATGTATGAGAGATAAATTTACAACCAAAAATGGAATAGTTAAATTTTCAGACAAAAAAATGTTTAAAAAAAAAAAAAAATTTCCAGAAAGCAGGTAAATTTTTTAACAGGCAGTTACATTTTCAAAAAATAGTTCAATTTTTTACCGAATAGTGGAATTTTCTACCAAAATAGTTGAATTTTCAAGCAAAAATATGAATTTTACACCAAGAATATTAATATTAAAAAAAAATGCCAACAAACATGAATTTCCAACATGAATTTTCAACAAAATTGTTGAACTTTTAATCCAAAAAGATGAATTATCTACAAATTAGTTGAATATTAAATCTGAAAAGATGATTTTTCAACAAAAAGGTTAATTTTCTACCAAATAGTCACATTTTGAAATAGTTTAATTTTGAACCAAATAGTTGAATTTTCTACCAAAATAGATGATTTTTCAATCTAATAGTTTAATTTTTTACCAAATCCTTGAATTTAAAAGAAACGAATTATTAACAAAATCGTAACATTTTCAATCAGTGAAATTAATTTTAAACTATAATGATGATTTGTCAACAAAATATACGCATTTTTAAGTAAATATTTGATCTTTCAACTGAAACAGGTAAATTTTCAACCAAGTGGTGGAATTTTTAATTAAGAAAGATACGTTTTTAACCAGAAATGGAATAGTTAAACTCACAACTCCAAACATGATTATTTAACCAAAAATTAAACGAATTTTGAACAAAATGGTTGAATTTTCAACCCAAAAAACGAATTTTTAACAGACTGTTAAACTTTCAATCAATTATTTGGAGTTTTGTCTAGAAAAATATAAATTTTGAAGAAAATAGTTGTGTTTTCAACAAAATAATAAATTTCGAACCAAAAATATAATAGTAGACAATCCGAGAACAAGAAATTAAATTTTAACCAAAACTTTTTTGATTTTCTTATTGAGTTGTATTAATTCAGTTCGCATTTATGCGAGAACACGAGGAGGGGAAAAAGGGGAACGTACATTTTTTGAAACAGCTTTTTTGAAACTAATAGATGTGTATATCAATTTTTGATAATAAATCATCATTGCGGTAATAATCAAAATTAATTTTCAGGTCACAAAATAGTCTTTTAGAGTGCAAGGTGAAATAATTATTTGATTGTACTCTTTACAAATAAATTATTGATTTTAAATTCAATGGAAGGAATACCTTTTTGCACCAATGTAAATTTTAAATAATCCATAATATTTTGTGTACTTTATGATTATTATATATTGCGAAAAATCGATTTGCATACTTAATCATGTCAAATAAGCGCGCGATCAACATCCAATGAAGCTGTTGGTGCGACGCATATGCAGAGCAATTGGGGAGCCAAATTGGCTAGTTGGCCGCAGTTGGCGCGGAATTCAAAATGGGTATTAAAAATAATTCTTGCAACTTATATCAATAATTATCATAACATTCACAATAATGTATATGAATTGTATTTATTGAAAATTTGTTGGTTCAGAATCAATAATAAATTAAGATCCATCAAAAGAACTAGGGAAAAGGGAGATTTGTTAAAATGTTAAATGTAGTTCTTAGGAACATAAGCTGTATTAGATATAATTATTAATTAAACTGAGAACGAAGCGAGATGCCCGGCAGGTAATAATCTATAATATATTTTGTAGAAGTTGAGCGAATTGGATTACGAAATTGAACGCAGAACGAATATAGTTTGTGATCGAGGAGACACACTCCAGCCATTCATTATCGCTGTTGGTAACACGTTAGAGACAATAGAATCAATTTACGTTTACGTTGATGGTATGAGGTATTTAATGGACAGTATCGTGCAAGCAGTAGACGTATGCTTTAAAGTATACCAAGCACTAAACGCCGCGTACCCCATTACCGGTCAACAAATTTGGAGTTTTATCCAGCGTTACGTGTACAAAATTCACACCTGTACCGACGTAGAAAGCGCTTCACAGGCTGAAGTTGCAGTCGATCTGTGTTTCCTAGAGCCTATTTTGAAGTAAGTTTTGAAGAGGTTAAACATCTTCTATTCCCTGGCGAAAGTATCGGATAGGAATTCATTCCGAACCAATCCGAATCATTCCGGAATCTGTATCCGAACCAATCCCAGTTAATCCGAATAAATCCGAAACAAATTTTCAATCCCAATGAATCCGAACTCAGATTGACCTAAAACGATTTTCAATCCGTATGAATCCAATTCAATCCGAACTCTGATTCATTCGGATAGAAAATTCAGTGTATATCAATCCGAATTCGGATTCATTTGGATTGAAAACTTGGTTCGTTTTGGGGTTCGGATTGAGTCGGATTAATTTTGTAAACGATTTTGGGTCAAACGAATGTAGAAATGTTTTCGGATTGGTTCGGATACAGATTCTGGAATGATTCGGATTGGTTCGGAAGGAATTCCTATCCGATACTTTCGCCAGGGTTGTTTTATTATATTCAAATGATTGATTATGCTTATTGATTATTTTCTTTTTTCTAGGGAATATTTATGGGATGGATCACACGCATCTACAGGCAGGCGAAAGAAGTAAGCGTGAACAGGTTGAAGGCTACAGCTGAAATATCAACTGATTAAATTTAATAGTTTATTCCACACTTGTTCACAATGTTTGACAGGAATTTTATGAGTTTTTAGATTTAGCTTGGTCGAAGGCTTTAAATATTTGTGTGATAAAAGTAGGGCTCTATATAGATATATATTTTATTTAGCAGTGAGCATTACTGACAGTTCAAAAGTAAAAAATGCGTTGTCATTTGTTGAATGCTCTGATTACTCATTGGCGTGTTTTTTACAATCTTAGGGAAAAAGCCACTTCAAGCCAGTGCTGCTAGGTCTAAAAAAATCTTCAGTTTTCCTCGATTTTTCTTAAAAAATCTTCAGACTGATTTGAAAAATGTCTTTACATTTCTTTAAATTACAGAAATAGTTATAGGCTTTTTGTTATTATTTGTTTAGTATTAAAAGTAAATTTGACTATTTACGATCAGAATATTTCCAATTACGTATTTCATGTTATGACGTCAGATGACAATATTTCTGCATGCCGAGGGCCAAGCAATAAAACCATTTGCATTTTATACCTTTTACGTTATTTATAAATGAATAAACTTTAAAAAATAAGAAAAATGTCTATATACACTCATGTTGAAAAATCATTTTTTTCTAAGTAATTGAAAAAGTAAAGTTTTGTCTCATGCAATTGGTATTATTGTTTGCCCCTGGCGTGCAGACATCTTGGATTTCCCCCATCCAACCTGAAATACCTAGTTCACGTGGAGGTTAGGTTAACGCGGGTAATTTAAAACATTGAAAATATGTTATTCGTGAAAAATACCTAAATTAAATCAAAATCTGTTAAGATTGCGAAAATAAATTTCAGCATTAATTTCTTACAAAGCATGTTTTTATTCGAATAAAACCTTGAAAAGTTGTAAAAAAATTTACGTACTAAAGATACTTCGAAGATACATTAGGCATTACCTTTACTGCAATTACCTTTTACATTTAAATTGCAGTAAGCCTTCAAAACTTTCACGGTCTACTACTTGGTCTTATTAATACTCAAATTTTTACATTTTGATTCCGAGCAGCCCGACTTAATGGGAGGTTTGTAGAGAAAAAGTAGGAAGTGAGTTGACTGTGGCCACCAGGCGAAGTAACTGTGCTATTTACCTCTAGGGATTCTCATCTACCTATGAGAAAAGTGATTATTTTTCAATAGTTCGACTATGCTTTTCATTTTTGTCGGGAGAATAAATAAGTTAAATAGTTTTAGGATTGAATCAGGAAAAATAAATGACAAAATAGTGTATAAATTTGAGAATAAATGCGATTAAAGAAATTTAACAAAATTGAAATAAAATAAGTTGTAAGAATTTAAATATTGTTAATATTATTCATTGTGCTATCAATGAACATCATTAACTATTCTTAACAATTTCTGTAATGTTTGCAAATAAGTAATGCAAGTAAATAGAAATAAAATTATCTTTTGAGTGTTTTGCATAGAAAAGAAGTAATCAATTCCGCATTAATATGTATATAAAGTATTTGTTTGCTTAAACACAAATAACGTTTTTTGATAGCGAAACAACTAATAATAACAATATTTACATTTGTACAAATTATTTTATCAATTTTAAAAAATTTCCCGCCCTTTTCAATGTCTGATCGCATTTTTTTTCAAATTTTTACACTATTTTATTGTTATTTTTTCTTATCAGATGCTAAGACTATTTAAGTTTATTCTTCCGCCAAAAAAGAAAGAAAAGCACAGTAGAACTTTTAAAAAATATATTTTTTTTTCATTTTCATCATGCGCTTTGATGCAATTCGCCCCATAGGTAAGCAGCGCCGCACGCGCCCATCTTAAGCACTATTTTTCTCCGGTCAAGAGCGAACTTGAAACGATCGTTTCAAAAACTCTTTCTATCGTATATGATTGACAGAGCGGGTCCGATGGTGTTCCAATGACAACCCTGGTGAAAGTATCGGATAGGATTTCCTTCCAAACCAACCCAAATCATTCCGGAATGTGTATCTGAACCAATCCGAGTTAATTCAAACCAATCCGAAAAAAGTTTTACATTTCGTTTGACCCAAATCGTTAAAAAATTAATCCGACTCAATCCGAACTCTAAAACGAACCAATCCGAACTAAATTTTCACTTTAAATGAATCCGAATTCAGATTGATATACACTGAATTTTCAATCCGAATGAGTCCGAGTTCGCATTGAATTGGATTCATTCGTATTGAAAATCGTTTTTGGTCAATTGAATTTCGGATTCATTCGGATTGAACATTTGTTTCGGATTGAAGCGGATTGAGTCGGATTAATTTTTGACCGATTTGGATCAAACGAAATGCAGACATTTTTTTCGGATTGGTTCGAATTAACTCGGATTGATTCGGATACAGATTCCGGAATGATTCGGATGACTTCGGATTGGTTCGCAATGAATTCCTATGCGATACTTGCGCCAGGGTATTCTTACTTATCGTTTCAAAACAATGAGAACCTCTCTGTCTACCATATACGATAGAAAGAGAGCTTTCGAAGCCATCGTTTTGTTTTCGATCGCGCCTCGCTGTCTATCTCACATGCTAGAAAGAGATGTCCATTCGACTTAAGGCATCGGAGTCCCAGTGCAGGGTTGATCAGTTACATGTAACTCTGGAGTTTTTGACGTAGAAAACCCCGTAAGTTACGTTCCAAGATGGTGGACATGCTAAATTGTACTTGCACTTAACCTCACTTTTTAAATTGAGTTGTTTTTATGAATTGAATCATCCACAATAGTATATAATCACAAATAAGCAATTATGCCTGTGATGGGAAAAACTACGTGATATAGTCGAACCCCATGGCAGGATTTAAATTTCGCGAAATAAAAGGACAGAAAACTGTCACAAAATGTATGATGTGCTATAAAAAGTTACAAAATATGAACATGAATTGACTAGAAAGTCACAGGTACCTAATAAATCGTTAATTATTTGTATAAAATGTATTTTTTATAGTGAATAGTTATAATAAATGTGAATATAGGTTATGTTATAATGACGCATGCGCCCTGCGTATTTTGATTCACACCTGTAATACGTTACCTCACATAGAAAACTAGGGACGTATTATACGTAGTAACATACGCGTATAAAACCGCGTTCAATACTTCGAGTATTATACGTTCCCAGCCCTGGTCCCATGTGGGCAGTAAACGTCGGCGTCAAGCAGTGATGCCAATGTGGGCGCCTTTTGCTACTGCGCTTGCGTTCGGGCCGCGCACTGCTTGGCCACAGTTAGCGCGCAATTCAAAATTGGAATTAAAATGAATTCTTATGAGAATACATGGAAAATATTAAAAACATTATAAAAAATTATTTTGAATTAATTTTTCAACAAATCTCTTCTAAAAGTAAATGTTTTATGAAATATAAGTTATTCTTCGGAAGTCAAAGAAAGTAAACTGTTATTCAATAAATATATGTGTTATACATTTTTTTCTTGTCTAAAATCAGAAGTTTCACAATTTATATACACTCTTGTGCATTTTTAAATATTTATTTAAATTACAATATTGGTTTTTAATTCCAATTTTGAATTGGGCGCCAACGGTGGTCAACCAGTGCGAGGCTCGAACGCAAGCGCAGTAGCAAAAGGCACCCACATTGGCATCACTGGCGTCAAGCAGAAACTCATGAGATTGAAAGAGACGGACAGATCTATTTCTCTCTTTCACCAACCGGAATATGGAAGTTCTTATAGCGCGCGCTTTTGAATTTAAGTTCATTTTCCTTTTCGGTGTAAAATAAATATTTAATAATAAATTGTTGCATAAATGTTTTTATTCAAGTAAAAAAGATGTTACTTTGATTGCAAATTTTTTAGATACTAAGAATGTTGGATTTACATTCAACAATTCAATTTGTACATTTTACTGAATAAATATTAGAACTAAATATATTGTAGATTGTAGGTTTGGAACGTTCCCAAGCGGCGGAAATTTTACGCGGTCCTGAAAAGTACCGTAGGAACGTTCCAGGAACGTTCCGTGCTATTAGGGATGGAAATAATTTATTTTACCAGACAGATACGTGATGCTGCACTCGACGTCCAATTTCTTTGATTTCTTTCAATTGTCATATTTATCCCAGCACTTTGATCAAATTTCATTTACCAATAATGTTGTTAAATAATTTGTTCTGCCAATTATTGATGTTATTGTGTACTTCAGTTGTTGTATGTAATGATAGAAATAAACGGTATTACAAATTATGGACAACATAATTAAGTCCAATACTTCAAATTTGAATATCTCGCCCGCACAGCCGCTTGCGATTTTAGTTCCCCCAGTTCTCACATGAGCGCACGTGTCGCTCCATAAGCGGCCATATTGGAAACATTTGTTTCCAATTTTCATCACGAGGCTTCACCCCTGTCCCCGTGGCTGTAGTCGAGTGGTGAGGTAATTGCTGACGAGTTAAATTACAACTCTGAACTAATTAACTGTCATCGCCATGGCCAAATAGGTTGCGCATTCATTTGCAAGGGGATTTCATCAAATCTATGCTAATTATCCCCCCCCCCCCTCCTGGATGAATGTGGGAAAAAGAAAGAAGAACTTCAAGAAAACAATTCCTCTGCATGCGCCACAACTCTTGCATGATTAATTCCAATCGTTCTAATTTCTGGATACTTAGGTCATTCAAAATACATTCATGGCAATATAAAAAAGCCCGAAAATATAACAAATGTTTAATAAATCAATTATGCAATCAAGAATATTTCTTCCTCTAAAAATTCCTTAATTAATAGTAATTTAATCGTGACACTTAGAAGTATAAATAAATTTTTATGCCCAAGATAGCACTAAACGCACGCGCGCTAAGCGCACGTTGACGTCCCTGGATTTTTATTTTACATTAAAAATTGTAAAACGTTCTAAAACTTTTTGAAACGAAATCTTTTTAAGTTCTTTGTATTTAGAAAAAATGAGGATAACACAAAAGTCCTCCAATTTTGTGTATTAGAGAAAATAATGTTTAGCATTTTAATTTTGCATTCCTTTTCATTTTAGCATTTGAACTGCTAAAGAAGAAAAGAATATTTTTCTAAAATTTGATTAATGAATTAGAAAATAAATAACTATTTTTCAAGTAAAAACTTCGAACCTTCCAAATAATAATTATTGAATAGTAAAAGCCATGAAGATTAAATATGATCGCTTTTTTCTTCTGATAGCAAATCGATAGCTTCCAGGCACTTATTCATTTGTTAAAGAAAAATTGGTATAATCGTAGAATTGACAAATGTCTGCGAAACTTATAGCTTATCAAAAATATGCAGCAGTGTAATTAAAAGTTATTCCCAGGAAAATTTAAAACAGATAACAATAGAAAAGCACTAACTGCTACATGCCCCATATAAATCGTCTATGACCAACTATTACATTTTATTTAGAAAAGACGATTTTTTTACATGTTTAAATAAAATTGTTTAAGGAAGTAAAATTTATTTAAACAATTAAAAATTGTTTGAAAAGTCATGAGGGATGTTTAAATTGTCCGTATCAAGATTCTCTTTTAACAAATGACTCGACACTTTTGTTGTTAGTAAGATATGATCTTATTGTAAAAATATTGATATTATTAATAAAATAGGTATAATAAATTAGAAACTAATATGCATTGCCTTTAACAAATATTTTTTAAAAATCAAGACTAATTTTTACCAATTGTCTCGACACTTTTATTTTTAGAAAGATGTTATAATATTGTAAAAATATTCGACGCAAATTTGAAATATATGGATAGAAATTGAAAATGTCAAATTCGAAAATATGTCATTATGCATTTTCAAATCGTTTTTTTTTTATATTGTAACATAAACAGTTGCATTTGGAACGAAAAAATTGATTTTGCACAAAAAAAGACGAATTTTCACAAAATATAACAATTTTTAACCAAATATAAATTTTCTACTAAATGGTCGAATTTTAGAACCCAAAGTACGAATTTTCCACAAAATGATGAAATTTTCAACAAATCATTTGAATTTTCAACGAAATATTTACATCTGTAGTAAAAAAATTAATTTTTAACAAAGCACCCAAACGAATTTTGAACTAAAATTATGAAT
>JAABKJ010007638.1:0-11647 GCA_011634705.1 Andricus grossulariae
GTATACACATGCTGTGTATATATATACTATTTTACACATATAATATTATTATATATTTTTTGCAATTTTTCAAATATTAATTACCAATTTTTACTTATTTTTCTGATTATGAAATTGCATACTTTTTATAGCTTTTCTTCATTTCTCAGTGAAAAAAAAGTAAAGGTAAGTCAAAAAATCCTGGGGGGGGGGCGGGCGATCACCAATTAGCCACCATTGTAGATCCGTGCCTACTGAAATAACGTAGCAGAGAATTGTTCAGAATTGTAAACCTTCTTCGAAATCCAATGATTTTTGTTTAATATAACCGACTTCCTGTGAAATACTTTGACATGACCTTAAATTTTTCCAAGATAATATATATATATATAATCGAAAATTGTTAAAAGATTCTAAATCTTGTCCTAATTATAATAATTTGTGTTTGAAAATACCAGTTTTCGATGTAAAACGTCAAGAAAACATGACATTTTTAAAAAACTATGATATTTCTTTGAAATTTACTGATTTTGAATAAAGATTTCATTTTTCAATTGAAAACAGTAAGATACTAATACAATCCGAAATTGTTCAAGTCTGTAAATTTTATTATTTTAAACAAAGGTTATTGCATTTAAATAATGATTTTTGTTCAAGAATACTAATTTCAGTCGAAACCTGAACATAACCTGAAGTTGTTTTTTTATTAAAAATACCCATTTCCGTTGTAAAGCGCTCAAATAACCTAAATTTTTGAAAATTGGGAATCTTGTTGATGATTTTTGTATAAAAATTTGTATTAAAAATTATTTTTTGTAAGTTTATATTAAAATTTTTTGCAAAATACGAATTTCCAGCAAAAAGCACTATCATAAAACATAAATAATATTTTAAATAATTTATTAATTAAAAATTTGTTATTTAACCCCGCAAAATAATTGAAATGCACAAATATTTCTCAATTCGCATAAGGTTTCCTATATTTTTCTTAATAAAAGGAAATTGATAAGGAAAAAATTAAGTCTATCCTTATAAATTCCATTTAGTTGTTTCCCAGACGGTAAATTAGGAATATTTTACATCCTATAGTTCTTCTTACACTTTTTAAAAGAGATTATTTGTAGATTTAATTTTCCAAACTTGTATTTAAGATATAAAACAACTTCAAGTAATGAAAAGCTAATCAGGTTTTCAACAACAATCATTGCAAGATTTTCGAGATATATCGTTACACGACTGTTTCAGATCGGAAAATGTAGAATCACTTTTGAATTTTGAATAAAATTATTATCTAATGATCTAATAATTAATAATTTTTAATTACAAATACTTTACTGGTACCTGCCACCTTTTTAGTTTCAACGGACGATATGTCTATGTATTGAACAGACGAATTACATTCACACAATAAACCGTTTACTCGTCGTACTTATCCAGTGTTTCTCTTTTCAGGATATTGTGGACACAAACATCACTCTGAGCCTGGGAAGTGGGAAATCAAGATCCTCTTTTTCTTTTGTTAATCATCTCGTAACGAGGAGCCATTAAGGAAAGTTAAATAAGAAAAAAAAATGAAATAAGAATAAGAAAATAAGGACATAAGATGTACGGGGATCGTGTTCGAGCGTGAAAGTGAAACGTTCCCAGACCTGCTACTCTTATATATCTCACTATAATTCTACATGAAAGAGGAAACGCTACCACCGGGACCAGGAGGTGTCGAAAAAAGAAATTATGTCAACGACTGAACGGGTGTTTCACCTAATATGAACCTGAAGACAGCGCTGAGAGGGATACCTTGGATCTGTGGCTCTTTCCAGGCTCGGCTTCAGACAAAATGCTTTGTTCTCTTTCTGCTGGCGAGTTTTTTGCCGACCTCTATTGCAAGAAACAATCCTCCACGGTTCCTCACCGATGGCCAGACGGAAATCATCCTCAGGCTCAAGGAAGGACCAAAAACACCTGTTGGTAAGATCACCTTTATCAAGTGGGTCATTCCAGAATACATCGTCTGAGCGTGGTTGCGACGTGATTAAAAAAACTGATATTGACATATAATGTTCCTGGATGTTCTTGAAGTTGAATTTTACTAATTATAAGTTCTAAAATTTATTTTATTTTCTAAAAATGCTCTTTAAATGCAGATGTGCACTGCGAAAACGGCATGTGCAGTGCATCACAAAGTGCTGTTGTTTTAGGTAAATACGTAAAATAATGTAATAAAACCAAAATTATATCATCATTTACAGAATTAAACCTTTATGGCAGAAAATTATTTTAAATTAAGTACAAATTTCAATACCAAAAGTAAATACAGAATACTGCTCAGAAATGACAAATTTTTAGGTTTTCAACTTGTTATTTCTCCGCAATTATTATGCAAAAATAATGACATTTCATTTTATTCTAAAGACATGTCTTTAATATTATTAATTTTAATCAAAATTCAAGAGACTTAAATGTCTTTATATATAAAATCTAGCATAGAAAAATTCTTAAGTTTCAGGATGTCTTCAGATGATCCAACCCTCCTATCCCATAAAGATTTTCGATGGAACTTCGTATAATTTATATTTTGAAATATTTTTAAAAAATGGTGTGAAGATAATCCTTTTTTATGCGGTTTAAAACGACAAGACAATAAGACTCAAGGTAAATAAAAAAATTCGATTTATTTAGTTTTCAAACTAAATAATTTTGCAGAATTGAAAAGTTAGGAGTAAAATTAAGTCCGTTTTTCATTCTTCCCTGGTTATTAATTAACTTGCAATGGAACATTACGTACATTTATTTCCCGGATCCAAAAAGATGAAAAAAGAACTTAATTTTTCGGAAAACTTTAATTTTAAAAAACTGTTTAATTTTAAAAGTAAAGCAAATTAAAACAATAAACCATACGAGGTTGCGTCGAAAAAATTTATGAAATTAGCAAAGTTGAACGATTGGAAAACATTCTGACAGTTTGAGATTTTTCTATTTTACATCTTAGGAGATATTTATTGGAGAAAATGAAGGATTTAGCCAAATTCACAGTTTTCATCAGGCTGTTTTATACATGAAGTTATGAAATGCTATTAAATTTTGATTGAAATTATTATTATCAGGGGCATATCTTTAGAGTAAAGTTGAAAATAATTATTTTTACATAATGATGATGGATAAATACCAAGTTGAAAATGTAAAATTCACCATTTCAAAGCATTATTTTGTATTTACTCTCTGTATTGAAATCTGTACCTAAATAAAAATTTATTCTTACGAAATGAAACTTTAATTCTGCAAATGAATTTTGGTTTGAATGCATTTTTTTTTACGTATTTGCCCAAAATAACAGCATTTTACCTACCATTTTCGCAGTGCACACGCAAATTTAAAAATCATTTTTAGAAAATAAAATAAATATTAGCACTTATAAATATTGAAATTCGACTCTACAAACATTCAAGAGTAACAATCAAGAATCAATCACGACATTTATTTAACCGTTTAAAGAATAACATCATTTTCACGAGTTCATAAGTGTTTAAAATTTTAGGGTTATTTTAAGAATATACCAATTTTTCTTCAAACCAAACCTTTCTATTTTTTATCATTTTTTTGTGTGTAAAAATTGTACTTCTATAAGGATGATCCTGTGAGTTTCATAAAGGCAAAAACATTTCTGTGGCTACGAGCATTTTTTTCTACAAAATTGAATTTTCACATTTGTCTTACAAACAACTACATATTTGATAAAATTCTGAGGAAAAGTTTTGCTTATTTTAAAAAGTTCTACAAAAATTACCTCTTACTCTTTTATGGTATCTTCCATCGTTCGCGAGAAATATGTAAAAATTCAATTAAAAAAAAAAGATTCTCGTGGCCACAAAAATAATTTTGTTTGCATTAAACTCACAAAATATTTTCTTTATATAAGCACACTTTTTTCATTTAGAATAAATAAAGAACGTGTGGTTTTCTATTCCATTTCACTTTATCTTCCCGACATTATATTTTTTTCTTCATTATATCCCCGTTTTTTTATTTTAATCAATATTTTTTTAATTCGTGCTTATATAAAGAAGACATTCTATAAGTTTCATGCAGGGCAAATTATTTTTGTGACTACCAGAATTTTGTTTAAAAAATTAATTTTTTAATTTTTCTCGAGATCGATACAAAATATCATAAAAGAGTAAAAGGTATTTTTGGTAAAACTTTTTAAAATAAGTGGCCATTATGATAAAATTTCTTTTTAAATACTCAATAACCAATAGGGTGGTCTGAAAATGGATTGAAAATTTTCTTGTTGTTACTGAAGGTCAACGAGCCCTCCCATTTTGTGAAGTTTCCCATTTTGAATTTCTTAGTCGGACAAATCGGTCCCTTGAAATTAGCATGGAATTTTAAATAGAAAAAGCTTAATTTAAAAAAAGAAATAGGAAATACATCTACTTGTTGTCAACTTTGAAAAAAAAGTTTATTCACGTTGTAAGGAATCTTCAGCAAATAATTTTCACTCAATAACTTTTAATTTTGACCCCCAGAAACCCCTTGTATTGTACTTTTTACAAACTATATTTGGCACAAATTATTATTTCGGTAAAACACCACTTGTAAAGTATTTCAAAACTAATTTTTGATTATTTGAACAATTTATAATAAATTTCAAAACGAATTTTTTTGTCGAAAGACAGTTTGCAATTATTTAAACAATGAATAATCATTCACTTGTGCCTGGTCATAGGAAAGGTGGCGAAAGTTCGAGCTTCTACGAATCTCTTACATTATGTTGTTTATTATCAGGTGTTTTTTTTATTAAGGAACTTATAACCTAATTCTTTAAAATATTAATTTGTTTACAAGAATTTTTTTAGTAAGATATAAGCAGTTATTTTTCTCTGGGATTAATAAGGTATTCTTTTTCTTTGTTTAAAACTGTTTGAAAAAATTTAAATTATTTTACTCTCTTAATAATGTCTTCAGCAAACAAATAATACTCAAAAATCGTTAATGATTGGTATCATTACTTCCAAAAAATACTAACTTTTCAAGAATTTGTAATAAAAAAATTATATAAATTGTTTGAACAATTAAAAAATATGTCAAAAGAGAAATATAACTCTTAACATTAATAAACTGTATAATTTATCACAAAAAATAATAACTTTTCGAGATTTACATGGGAAAAATTTTGTTTCAACAAATAGTAATTGTTTAAACAATTGCAAATAAGTTAAAAAATACTCCACTTATTGTGTTTTACTAAATAATAATCATTTATTCGTTTAATTTTTTGGGTTTAAAGTAAAAGTCATCGGGTGGAAATTTTTCGTTGAGCATTCCTTAAGACATGACTAAACTTTAATTTATAAAAGTTGATAGCAAGTAGTTGCTTTTCCTACTTTTTTGAAAATTGAGCTATTCTGATTTAAAATCACATGTTAATTTCAAATTTCAATATACCTAGGAAGTTGGATACAATCTGATGAAATATATATACATTATTAAAAGAGACTATTTTTTAAACAATTACTTAATAGAAGTTTCAATACATAAACAGTACCGTGAATAGGAAGTAATTTTCTCTAACAGATTGTGCAGTAAATGACAATATTTTTTTACAACACATTGCTTCATTTTATCTTACTTTAAAAGATTTGAAATATATATTTTTTTAAATAATATTACCTATACTTAATTCCGTATGTAAATATTTAATAACTTTTTTTCAATTGCAGGAAGTCTAATTCACAGATTACGAGGAGTAGATCCAGATGGAGACGAACTGATTTTTGGAATCAGAAATCAACCCGGTAGCGATGTCATAAGAGTGGAAAATTTCAACCCTAATGAAGCAAATATTTACCTCAATAAGCCACTAGATAGAGAGGTACTTAATATTTCAATCATTCTGTATTTTTTTTAAATTACCAAAATAACTGAATAAATAATTAATAAAAATATTTAATATCTACCAAAGACCAAATTTGGTAGTTCATAAAGATGATAATTAGGGTTATTAGGTCATTAGGTTTTTATTCGATTTTTGCTGATCAACCCCCCCCCCCCAATTTGTTCGTTTTCCGAAAAAAGAAATTCCCTATTTTTACATTCTCATCAGAGAAGGTATTAGATTTGTGGCTTTAGTATAGTCTGCAAGTGTCCTAAAGTGAAGGTCAAGTTCGTTAGCCAGCCATTTTGGACAAAAATTCAAAAAGTGAGCGCATTTTAACAATGGTTGAGAACATATTTTTAAGAATCATGAATACTGCGTATGGATATTCGTAGTAATCAAAAATACGAACAATTTATCTTACTGACTTTTTTTGATAAAATGAAAATTACTGGAGTTATAGCATTTACAGAATTCCAAAAACCAAACGAAAATGAACATTCTGAGCCAAAATACGAACTATATGAAAAAAAAGTATAGACAAGAAAATCGTTGCTTTTTGAGCAGTCTATAATATTGTCATAACAACTTTTTGAATTTTTTGAAAAATAAAAAATTCCAATTTTGATCGCACAAAAAATAATTAAAAATCCGAAATTCCATTTTGCGCCCGAACTATGCAAGATATGGAATAAGATGAAAAGACAAAAATTGTGCACATAAAAAAGATCCACAAATTTGTTATCTTTGGAAAAACGACGCAAGGTACGTAAAAAGATGAATAGATAAAAATTGTGAATTCAAAAAACATTGATATCTAAGTTAATAAGTATCTCAGTTAGTTTATTGATAAGTGATAAGTTTTCGAATATTTCTAACTAATTTTTTAATTGCTTAAACAATTATGTCCTACTGTACATTTTGAAAAGTTACATAATGCCCAGAGTGATATTTTTGTGGGAGACAATAGGAAAGGTAGAGAAAATTCTAGTTTTTTTTAAATCTCTTACACGACATCGCTTATTATTAAGTATTTTTATATTTCAGAGATTTGACCATAATTTTGTAAACAATTTGTTTTTAGTTACATCATGGATAGTCATTTTTACGGATCGATTTTGTTGAGATAGGAAAATACTAATTAAAAGGCGACATAGTATAAGAGATTCGAAAAAAAACTAGAATTGTCTCAATCTTTCCTATAAAAAGGAGCAAGTAATTTTAATTGTTTAAATAATTACAAGCTATCTTTTACAAAAAATAAAACTTTCAACATCCACACACTGCATTATTAGTTCTAAAAGATAATAACTTTCCACGATACACATGGGAAAAAATCCTAAATAAAAATATTGCTCTTAACATTCGTTAACTTTGTCATTAATTCCAGAAAATACTAACTTTTCAAAATTTGGTGAGAAGAAAATTCAACCATAAATTGTTTAAGCGATTGCGAAATATTTTAAATAATAAATATTATTTTTTACATTCATCAAATGTATCATTTATCCTGAAAAATAGTGACGAACAAATCCGGTGGGTTGGATCTATGTCTCTTTTTTCGACAAACCCATATTTTTCTCTGGCTTCTCTCAAGAAACAAGAAATCCTCCTGCTCTTCTTTCTTTTTACCTCAAATAAACTTTTCTTTTTCTCTAACGTTTTCTAAATAATAATAATACCGCTACGAACTACTATAGATGTATTCACTATTGGTGTGTTTATTTGTGTTCATTTTATGAGAATTCAGCTTCCTCATAGGTATCAAATATATTTTCTTTCTCAAACAGGGAGGTTTTTCTCTGACAAAAGAAAAAATTGAGACTTTTAATATTTTTCAAGCTGATGATTCTGCCTTACCGAAAATCTTATTTTCAGAAACAATGTAACTTTTTTCAACTTTTTAAATCACTATTGATTATTCAACAATGGTCGTCGAAAGTTCGTCAATAGATCATTGCACGCGTCTTGAAGACGCGAACAATTACATCAAGTACAAGAACTGTTATATTCCCAATATAAAAAATACTCTAATAAACAATGTGCATGATTTTGTTATAAAATTTGAAAACGATATTGGTATGTATATATTTTTTAAATTTATAAATCGGTATTGCTTGATCATAAGAGATCATAGAAGGTACGTCAATAGATCATTCGCCGTGTCTCGAAGACGCGAACAAACATGTCCGATACAGTATTGTAGTATTCCCACTATGAGACAAAGTATTTCTCATATAAGCAGAATACACAAAATTTTTGAAACTTGTAAATCGATGCTGGTGGATCATAAAAGGTTCAACAATAGGTCAATCGATGCGTCTCGAATACACGAACAAATACACTAGGTATCGTATAGTATTGTTATATTTTTAATATCTAAAAAGTTTTTCTCATATACTCGTAAACATAATAAAACACTTTTTTGTGTGCTGGTGGGTCATAAAAGGTTCAACAGTAGGTTGTAATTAGAATTTCAAACAAGTTTTTCTCATGTAAAAAGGTAAAAATTTTTACAGATGTCTAAACTAAAAAATAACCACTTTAAAATGGCTGATCCAGCTGAAAATCATATCAGACCTGATTACCAAGCTGAGCTACGAATCGTCTCTTTTACTTTTCGATATATGGTAAAAAGGAAAAAGTTACATACACCCATGCGGACATTTAAACAAAAAACTTGTATTTTCAAACTTCTGGGGTCGAATTGTATCGAAATATGTCAAAAAAATAGATGTAAAAATTTTGGTAATGACAAACATCCCTTTATGAAGAAACAATATAGATCTATATTTTGAAAAAGCGGCTCAAAAATTTAGAAACTAGTCCAGTAAGAAAATAGTAACTCCTATTGTCTGGTCCATTTGCGACGCCCTCTAATTATGGAATGCGATAACAAAAAAGATCGTTTTGTTCCTCTGTGAACTTCGATTTCCAACCGGTAAGACTCCATCAAGGAAGTATTGTAGCGTAAAAGGCACCGCGTCCGTTCGGCTTCGTTTACGCATCACGAACTTTACGCTTCGCCAATCATTGTCCTGGCTACCAATCAAATCGGACAATCGGTTTCATGGCACAGTACGTAATGATCTAATGATACTATCGAGAGCAACAATCATCTTCACATAACTGTTTTCACGACACCAAGCTGACAAATTTGCAGTCAGTTTAATTTTTTATTTTATTATTTTATTTAAAGCATAGTTTTAATGTACAGGAGAGATTATACACTAAGGTGGTCCAAAAATGCATTGGGACTTTTTTTTCTGCAAATTTTCATGCCCATTGCCCCTAAATGTATGACATTTTGAGAAATACAAAAAAATGCTTTTAAAAAAATCATTTTCAAATGGTGGTACAGCAAAAGGAATCAACCCACATTTTGTTGAAAATGAAATTATTAGATGAAAAATTATAAATAATTCAACTACACATCCTCATCAACGGAATTTTCTATGTCACTTTTTCGATTTTGCCAAAAAAACTCCTACAAACATTTTTTTAATTGTACCAGGACTAAAATTACGTGTTTTCCGTAGATTTTCGGTCGCTGAATCCGAACCAGGAAGCGAATTATTTCTATTACGTCCTTTTTCTTCAGTTAGAAACTAATAATCTAGAAATCGATTTCTCAGTTTTAATTTAAAGTGAAAATTAGATTTTGTAGACTCTTTTTTGTCGCTCTTGAAAATCGGTCAAATGTGGGTCAAAAGGCGTTTTTTATATCAATCGAAAACGAATAACAAATTACTTTTTGATTTTCACCCGCATAAGTCTGTTTTATAGAGACCCAAATAAACCCATAAGTGAAAAATTGGGTTTAGCGCGTTTTTAGCGCTAATTATTATTTTTTTGCGGTTTCTTTCAATACAAATTGTTTTTAATATATTAAATATTACTTTCTATTGAAAACTAGATACGTAAAAAAAAGTTTTAACAATTTATTATTGTTTATAGTAATTTTATCTTAAAGTAAAGTCAGAAATTTGCATTTTTTTATAACTTTTCAACTTGTTTTCAACTGTTCAATTAGAGTGAGGCAGCAATCAATTGTTGTCTAGACAAATAATTTTTTAAACAGTGTATTATTCATAACAATATTATCTTAGAATAATGGTAGGAAATTGCGGTTTTTTCTGAAATTTCAAACTTTTTGACCGCTTTTCACTTAGTGCGGAAATAATGAATTCAAGTTAATAAAAATAATTGTTTGAATAATTTATTATTGTTTATAACTATCTTGTCTTAGAGCAATGCTAGAAAGTTGCGGTTTTTCTTTGACTTTCTAGTTATAAACATATAAAAAATGATCATGAACAAAAATAATTTGTTTAGTACACTGAAAAAAATTGTTTGGCTGTCCCAGCTAGACGTTTAGCTGGATTCCGTCGTCTAAGATAATATAGCTGTGTCACCTAAATTTTTAGCTACGTTTCTCAGCAGAGAAGGTCTTAGATTTGTGTAAAACTTTAAACCCCCCCCCCCCCCCCCCCCAATCTTTTTTTTTATTTTTTTTTTTTTTTTTTTTTTTTTTTTTTTTTTTTTTTTTTTTTTGGTTCATTTGGTTCATTCATGCGTTTTGTTAAAAATTCGTTTTCTTTTGGTTCAAAATTAATTTTAATAATGTTTATTGCATTTTTATTTTTTTTTTCCTGAAAACTTTACTATTCCATTTTCAAACTGACATTGATACTTTTTAGTTGAAAATTTAACTATTTGGTTCTTAAAAATTTGAATTGAATGAATTTTTAACAAAGATTAATTGTCAATAAAAAATGAAACAGTTAAATTTTTAGTAAGAAGTTTTTGGAAGTGTAAAAAAAGGAAGTGTAAAAACACAAACATTTGTTCAAAATTCAACAATTTTTTTTAAATATTTTAATTTACTTAGAATTTTTCTCAACTTAAATCAAGGAGAATCGTTAAAAATGCAATTTTTTTTCAACTATTTTTATTTACTTAGGATTTTTCTCAACTTAGATCAAAGAGAATCGTTAAAAATTCAATTATTTGATTGAACTAAAAAAATTGAAAAAAAATTCCACGGTTTTGCTAAAAATTTGTATTTTCGTTTGAACTCAACTGTTTTTGTTTTTTATAATTAAAATCTGTTTGGTTGAAATATCAACAATTATATTTTTTGTTGAAAATTCTTTCTTTTGTCTTGAAACTGCAACAATTTGGTAAAAATTTTTTTCTTTTTTGACTGAAAAATTTTCCTTGGATGAAAATTCGTCTTTTTGTTTTGAAAATTCATCTCTTTTATGGTAGAAATATCTTTTTGGTACAAAATGCAATTTTGTAATTGAGGATTTAACTATTTTGTTGAAGAATCGTATATTTTGGTTGAATTCGACTATTTTTTATTTAAAAATTAAATATTTGTAGTAAAAATATCAACTAATTAATTCTTTGTTGGAAATTCATCTTTTTTGGTTGAAAATTCAACAATTTTGGGAAAATTTGTTTGAAAATTCAACGGTTTTGTTTATTTTTTATTTAAAATATTTTTTGTAGAAATAGCTACTGCTAAATTCTTCTGTGAGAATTCACCTTTTTTGGTTGAAAATTCAACGGTTTTGTTAAAAAATTCGTCTTTTTGCCTTAAAATTTCCACAATTTGGTTGATATTTTTTTTCTACTGAAAAGGATATTTTGTTGAAAGTTTGACTTTTTCGTTGAATTTACCTGTTTTTTTTTTTACTTCAAATTAAACTCTTCTTGGCTAAGATTCCATATTTTTTTGTATAAAGTTTAATTATAATGTTAAAATAATCTTTTTACGTTAAAAAT
>JAABKJ010007639.1:0-11646 GCA_011634705.1 Andricus grossulariae
TCTCCTTCTCCTTCTCCTTCTCCTTCTCCTTCTCCTTCTCCTTCTCCTTCTCCTTCTCCTTCTCCTTCTCCTTCTCCATCTCCATCTCCATCTCCTTCTCCTTCTCCTCCTCCTTCTCCTACTCCTTCTCCTCCTTTTTTTGCTCTCGATGACATATAATACGTGTTTCAGAAAACTACCCCTAGGTCATACATACCTGTTCCTCGTGATCAAAAGCTTTTTAACAGTGTAAAAACAACCTTGAACAACATTACCGATTTTTTTGCTCCTCGAAAATATTGTACCGGATTTTTTTGCTGCTTACATTTCAAGATCTGGATTATTCTGCTACACGAATGATAGATAACTGATTTCCTTGCTCCTCGAAAATAAAGTGTCGGATCTTCATGCTGCTCGAGTAATAGATTCCAGACTTCTTTGCTGCTCAAAACTGGAATACTGGATTGTTTTGCTACTTGAATTCGAAGTTCTAGATTATTTTGCTACTAGAATAATACATTACCGATTTTTTTGCTCCTCGAATATAAAGTATCAGATTTTTTCTCCAATCGAATTTGAACCTATAGATTATTCTGCCACACGAATGATAGATTCCCGATTTTTTCGCTCCTCGTCTAGCAGAATAATCTACAACTTTGAATTAGAGTAACAGACAATTCAGTACTTTAATTTCAAGTAGCATAAGAATCCGATACCTTAGTTTCGTGGAATCTATTATTTGAGTAGCTGAATAATCTGCGACTCGCGAAGTTTAAATTACGTTTTAACTTTAATATAATAATTAACGATAATTTGATCATTTGAATGAATATTTTCAGCTAAATATAGTATAAAAAAATTCTTACCTGTAATGATGTACACATGTAATTACATGTGATGTATATGTAAATCATCTTTACGTTGTTTAAGGTTGTTTTCACACTCTTAGAACATTGTTGATCATGAAGGGCAGGTATGTAAGACTTAGGGGTAGTTTCTCGGGACACGTATTATATGTAATCGGAGAGCAAAGAAAGAGCAAGAAAACCTCCGCTTACAATTTTTTCCGAATATTATTATTTTTGATGCGTTTTATATGCATAAGTATATGTAAGTTCCGCTACATAAACTTACGCAGAGGGTATTACTTTTGCATTACTTTAGCATTACGCTGTGGCGTAATGCGTGCGTTCGGCCAGTGCGCCAGGGCCCCTGTCGAATACGACTTGAGTCCTGAAACTAAAACTTACTATTCACTCTTTTCAACACTAATATGACTAACCTAACCTCAAAATGTTCTTCAAGTTTTAACTTTTTTTGAAACTTCAATTCAATTCACCTGTTCAATATCTAAGTAGAATTTTTTACTATATTTTAAAATTAATAAACAAATTTAAAAACGTTTCTTGTCTCTGCTGCAAAACCACGAAAATGTGGTTCGGCTCCTTTTCGCAATTTCACCCCTCACATAAATTTTCCTTTCAAGCAGCTAAAGAAAATTCCCATGTTTCAAAAACAGAAATGACGTATATGCCGTATATTCGTATATAACACATGCCACAATTTATAAAAATGCAAGAGCATTGGAAAAAAATTCAGAAAAAACCCCGATAAATTAATAAAAATCCGGAGTGAATTTCGGACAAATTCCGGACAAATTTCGGACGAATCCCAAACTTGGAAATTTTTTCGAAATTGTCCGAAAAGTGATCCGGTTTTTGTCCTCCAGATTCTGTCCAGTCGCTTCCGTAATTTGTCTGTCCGAAGGAGCACGGAATTAAATTCGAATATCATCAGGTAGTATCCGAAAGTTGTAAGGTCTGACGGATTCGATCGGTCCGGGTTAGATCCGATCATGTCCGCTTTTTATCCGGTCTGAAGGACTGAATAAATTTTATATAACAAGTTTACACACAAGAAACGCATTCTTGATTTATTTGACCCACAAAAACCTACTTCTATAGCTTAACTCAACGCTACTACATATAACGCGCTTCACTAACGCAGAATATCGCACGCTGAGTCTATCGTTCAAAACGGTCCTTATATACTAACGCAGACAATTTTTAGTGCTTGTGAGAAACAACCAGTGCCAGGCCGAAAATTTTTGGTGCCCTGAGTCATATTTAATTTTTTAATTCCGGAATCCGAAAATTATCCGAAATTTGTAGCAGGGTTATGCATACGGTCTGCCAGATGCGATAAATCCGGATTGTGTCCGCTCGAGTCCGTGTTTTGTACGGTCTGCAGGATGCGATCAATCTGGATTGTGTCCGGTCACGTACATGTTTTGTACGGTTTATCAGATGTGATGAATCCGGATTATGTCTGTACCTTGTACGGTCTGGAAGATGCGATTAGTCTGACTTATGTCCGGTCGTTTCCGGCCATGTCCATGTTTTGTACGGTCTTTCGGATGCGAATAATCCGAATTGTATCCATTCATGTCCGTTTTTTGTACGGTCTGGCGGATGCGATTAATCCGGTCAAGTCCGAACCTTGTGAGATTTGAGGAATGCGATTAATCCGGATCTCACCCGGTGAAGTAAGAAATTTGTCCTTTCTGACGAATGCGATTAATTTGGATCTTATTTGCCTTTGTCCAATATATGTCTAGTTAATCCCGAACGTAATACATCCTAATCTTATCCGGTAGAGCAAAGTGGAATAGGAACATTGAATTGGATTCAGTTATAGAGTATTTAATTATAAATGAGCCAACAGGATGCTGAAAAATTGTACGAGAAGTCATCTTTGATTACATTTTTAGTGCAGTTTCAGGAAAAAGATAAGAACACTTTTGAACGAAGTACGTTAAAGAGTAAAATAATAAGTACGATAATCGCATGCAGTTTGGAGAACAGTAAAATGACAACTATTTAAATCAATTATTAAGCTTCCCGTCCACTGATCCTTCTTCCACATTATCGTCAATTCCATCATCATTTCCATGAACTGTTCCTTCTACATCATTGTCAATTCCATCATCATTCCCATCAACTGGTTCTTTTTCCACATCAGCGTCTCTTAGTGATTTGTTAGATGTTATTGATCCTCTTTTGATAGACCTTCAGGTTTCATAGATCATAACATGGTCTCCGCCCAAGGCTTATTCTCCTTAAAGTTTTTTCTCTGTTTTTGGGTTTCGGGCACTACCTTTTCGTTGTGTGGGAATTCAGGTAGTAGCGTGAGGCTTCTTTCATTGAACAGGCTCGAAAACTTTTTCTTCTCAGTTGTGCTTCATTTAGACAATTCGGGTATTTGAGTACTTTAATTCAAAATCAGTGTTTCTTCACTTTTGTAATACTTGTTCAGTGATCTCCCGACTCGATTGTTGTGGAAACTGACGAGTCGGATGACGTATTACTTCCGGTCGCGCCGGGATCGATCGTTCGGTGAACGGTCGTGGTCGTAGCTTCCGGAGGCTACATCTTTGCCAATTTTCCAAAACAACCAAAACTGAGCATAATTCCTTCGCTACCCTACGCCAGTCCATCTTTAACTAAAAACATTTTAGTCCTCCGAGCCGAATGTGAGTTGGCGAGGAAAGCATGATCGAATAGTAAGCTTCTTGAAATTTCAAGGTTTCAGCAGATCGTTTGACGCTTTGAAGAATGCTTTGCTATTAATGACTTCTAAAAGAGTTTTAATAGTGAAGATATCTTACGTATATGGAACGTTTATGCACTTTAAAGTTCAGCTTTGAAGCTTTTACATTTAAGTATGCAATTTGAACCATTCGCAAAGTGTCGGTAGTTTAGATTGACATGTCCACCAGATTTGACATTCTGTGCTTCAACACTATACATTTAAAAATTAATTTGAAAGGCAATAACTTTACAAAATATAACATATAATCGTTAGATTATTCGTGTATTGCAAATTTAAAACTATACAGGTTTGGCTTCTTATTTTCTGCATATTCAATTCTTGTGGGCTATTAGGGTTTTGAAATTTATTGAAATTCGTAGCAATATTTTTAATCTTTTGAAGATCGATGATGAGACAGGAACGTTCCAACAACAGAAATTGAACTAAAAAGAAGGAACGTATTGAAAACATACGAAGTTTGTTGTGCGAGTGTACTCAACATTGCAAAAGTCTCGAGACATACTATCAGGCATGGCAACCACAACGCTGGTGGATTGTTTGTAAAATTGCGAACATCTCGAGACAGGCTCTCAGGCATGACAAACTTACTCACTGCCTGTGTGATTGTTCTCAACATTGCACACGTCGCAACACAGGCTCTCAGGGATAAAAACCATGCTGCTGATGGATTGTTTGCAACATTGCGAACGTTTCGAGACAGGGACTCAGGCCTAACAAACTGACTCACCGACTGCGTGCTTGTTCTCAACATTGCGAACGCCTCGAGACAGGCTGTCAGAAACGACAGCCATACTGCTGATAGGTTGTTTGCAACATTGCGAGCACCTCGAGACATGCTCTCAGGCATGACAAACTTACTCACAGACTGTGTGATTGTTTGCAACATTGCAAACGCCTCGAGACAAACTTCTCGATACAGACACTCAGGCATGACAAACATACTACTAATGTGTTGTCTGCAACATTGCAAACGTCTCGAGCTAGGCTCTCAGGCATGACATCCATACTGCTGATGGATTGTTTGCAACATTGCGAACGCCTCAAGACAGACTCTCAGGCATGACAACCATACTGCTGATGGATTATTAGCAACATAACGAACGCCCCGAAACAGGTTCTCAGGATCGACAAGCTGACAAACTGACTGTGTGACTGTCCTCAACGTGGCAAACGCGTCGAAACAGGCTCTCAGGCATGACAACCCTACTGCTCATGGATCGCTTGCAACATTGCGAGCGCCTTGAAACAAGCTCTTGAGCATGACAAACTTACTGACTGTGTGATTGTTGTCAACATTGTAAACATCTCGAGACAGACTCTGAGGCATGACAAACTTACTTACAGACTGCGTGATTGTTGTCACTTGTCACATGCGAACGCATCGACACAGGCTCTCAGGAATGACAAGCTCACATTTGTCACATTGGTATCGAGACAGGCTCTCAGCAATGACAAGCATACTGCTGATGGATTGTTTGCAAAATTGCAAACGTCACGAGACAGGCTCTCAGGCAGGACAAACTGACTTACTGACTGTGTTATTGTTCTCAACATTGCGAACGCATCGACACAGGCTCTCAGGAATGAAAAGCTCACATTTGTCACATTGGTATCGAGACAGGCTCTCAGCAATGACAAGCATACTGCTGATGGATTGTTTGCACAATTGCAGACGATCCGAGACAGGCTCTCAGGCATGACAAACTGACTCACAGACTGTGTGATTATTCTCAACATTGCAGACGTCTCCAGATAGGCTCTCAGGACTGATGACCATACTGCTGATGGATTTTTTGCAGCATTGCGAACGCCTCGAGAAAGGCTTTTAGGCACGATAGTCATACTGCTGATGGGTTGTTCGCAACACTGCGAGCGCCTCGAGAAAGGCTCTCAGGCATACAAAACTGACTTACTGACTCTGTTATTGTTCTCAATATTGCAAACGTCTAGAGACAGGCTCTAAGGCATGACAACAATATTGCTGATGAATTTTTTGCAACATTGCGAACGCCTTGAAACAGACTTTCCAGAATGACAAGCTGACACACTGACTGTGTGACTGTTCTCAACATTGCAAACGCGTCGAGACAGGCACTCAGGCATGACAAAACATACTGACTGTGTGATTGTTGTCAACATTGCAAATTCCTCGAGACAGGCTCTTAGGCATGAACAACCACAATGCTGGTGGATTGTTTGCAACATTGTGAACGCTGCGGAACAGGCTCTCAGGCATGATAAACTGACTTACTGGCTGTGTGATTGTTCTCAACACAGAAAAGGCGTCGAGACAGACTCTCAGGCTTGAGAAACTCACTCACTGACAGTGTGATTGCTCTAAACATTGCAAACTTCTCGAGACAGGCTCTTAGGCATGACAACGATACTGCTGATGGGTTGTTAGCAACATTGCCAGCATTTCGAGCTAGTCTCTCAGGCATGACAACCGTAATGCTGATAGATTGTTTGCAACATTGCGAACGCCTCGAGACAGGCTCTCAGCCATGACGACAATACTGCTGATGCATTGTTTGCAACATTTCGAACGCCTCGAAACTGGCTCTCAGGAATGATAAGCTGACTGTGTGATTGCTTGCAACATTGCTAACGTCCTGCGATAGGCGCTCAGAAATAACAAACTTACTCACTGACTGTGTGATTTTTCTCAACATTGCAAAAGTCTCGAGACAGGCTTTCAGGCATGACAATCGTACATCTGATGAATTGTTTGCATTATTTCGAAAGCCTCCAGACAGGCTCACAGCCATGACAACCATACAGCTGATGGATTGTTTGCAACATTGCGAACGCCTCGAGACAAGCTCTCAGTCATGAAAAACTGACTCACGGTCTGTTAGACTGTTTTCAACATTGCAAACGCGTCGAGACAGGTTCTCAGGCATGACAACCCTACTGCTCATGGATAGCTTGCGACATTGCGAGCGCCTCGAGACAGTCTGTCAGGCATGACAAACTTACTCGCTGGCTGTTTGACTGTTCTAAACCTTGCAAACGTCTCGAGGCGAGCTCTCAGGCATGACAACCATACTGCAGATGGATTGTTAGCAACATTTCGAACGCCTCGACTCAGGCTCTCAGAAATAACAAGCTGACACACTGAATGTGTGACTATTCTCAATATTGCAAACGCGTCGAGACAGACTCACAGACATGACAACCCTCCTGCTCATGGATAGCTTGCAACATTGCGAGCGCCACGATTCAGGCTCTCAGGCATGACAAACTAACTGAATGTGTGATTGTTGTCAACATTGCAAACGTCTCGAGACAGGCTCTTAGACATGAACAACCACAATGCTGGTGGACTGTTTGTAACATTGCGAGCGCCTCAAGACAGGCTCTCAGGCATGACAAACTTACTGACTGTATGATTGTTTTCAACATTGCAAACGTCATTAAACAGGCTCTCAGGCATGACAGCCACAATGCTCTTGGATTGTTTGCAACATCGCAAAAGCCTCGAGACAGGCTCTCAGGCACGGCAAACTCTTTTTGGGACTGTGTGATTGTTCTCAACATCGCACACGTCTCCAGATAGGCTTTCAGGCATGTTAACGGTATGACTGACTGTGTGATTGTTTCCAACATTGCAAACGTCTCGAGACAGGCTCTTAGGCATGACAACCCTACTGCTAATGGATTGCTTGCAACATTGGAACGCCTAAAAGCAGGCTCTCAGGAATGACGAGCTTACACACTGACTGTGTGATTTCTTGCAATATTGCTAACGTCCCGATACAGGCCCTCGGGGATGACAAAATTACTCACTGACTGTGTGATTGTTCTCAACATTGCAAACGTCTCGAGACACGCTTTTGAGCATGTCAAACTGACTCACTGGCTGTGTGGTTGTTCTCAATATTGCAAACGTTTCGAGGCGAGCTCTCAGGCATGACAACCATACTACTGATGGATTGATTGCAATATTGCGAACGCCTCGAGACAGGCTCTCAGGCACGACAAACTGACTCACTGACTGTGTGAATGTTAGCAACATTGCAAACGTCTCGAGACAGGCTCTCAGGCATAACAACCATACTGCTGATGTGGTGTTTGCAGCATTGCTAGCACCTCGAGACAGGCACTTAGGCATGACAAACTTACTTACAGATCTTGTGATTGTTTGCAAAATTGGAAACGCCTCAAGAAGGGCTCTTCTGCATGACAGACATATTTATCATAGATTGATTGTAACATTGGAAATTCCTTGAGAGAGGCTCTCAAGCATTATGAAGTAACTCACTGACTGTGCGATTGTTCTCAATATTGCAAAAGTCTCGAGAATGGCTCTCAGGCATGACAACCCTACTGCTAATGGATTGTTTGCAACATTGCAAGCGCCTCGAGACAGGCTCTCAGGCATCACAAACTTACAGACAGTATGATTGTTGTCAACATTGCAAACGTCTGGAGACTGGTTCTCAGGCATAAACAACCACAATGCTGGTGGATTGTCTGCAACATTCCGAGCCCCTCGAGACAGGCTCTCAGGCATGACAACCATACATCTAATAAATTGATTGAAGCATTGCGAATGCCTTGAGATGGCCTCTCAGGGATGTCAACCATACTGCTGATGGAGAATTTGCAACATTGCGAACGCCTTGAGACAGGCTCTAAGGCGTGACAAACATAGTGCTGATATATTGCTTGCAACATTTCGAGTACCTCGATACAGGTTCTCAGGCATGACAAACTTACTGATTGTATGATTGTTCTCAATATTGCAAACGGCTTTAAACAGGCTCTCAGGCATGATAGCCACGATGCTAGTGGATTGTTTGCATCATCGCGAACGCCGCGAGACAGGCTCTCAGGCATGACAAGCTGACTCACTGACTGTGTGCTTGTTCTCAACATGGCAAACGTCTCGAAACAGGCTCTCAGGAAAGGCGACCACAATGCTGATAGATTGTTTGCAACATTGAGAACGCCTCAAGACAGGCTGCCAGGAACGAGAGCCATAATGCTGATAGGTTGTTTGCAACATTGCGAACGGTTCGAAACAGGCTCTCAGGCATGACAAAATGACTCAAAGGCTGCGTGATTGTTCTCTACACTGCGAACGTCTTTAAACAGGCATTCAGGCATGAAAAACTTACTGACTGTGTGATTGTTGTCAACATTGCAAACTTCCGAGAGAGGCTCCTAGGCATGAACAATCATACTGCTGATAGATTGTTTGCAACATTGCGAACGCCCCTAGACAGGCTCTCAGTCATGACAAACTGACTTACTGACTGTTCAACTGTTCTCAACATTGCAAACGTCTCGATGCAAGCTCTCAGGCATAACAACCATACTGCTGATTGATTGTTAGCAACACTGCGATCGCCTCGAAAAAGGCTCTCAGGAATGACAAGCTGGCACACGGACTGTGTGATTGCTCGCAACATTTCTAACGTCTCGAGACAAGCTCTCATGGATGACAAACTTACTCACTGACTGTGTGATTGTTCTCAACATTGCAAACTTTTTGAGGCAGATTCTCAGGCGTGACAACCACAGTGCTGGTGGATTGTCTGCAGCATTTCGAACGCCTCGAGACAGGCTTTCAGGAATGACAACCATACATCTGATGGATTGATTGCAACATTGCGAAAGCCTCGAGACAGTCTCTCTGGCATGAAAAACTGACTCACTGACGGTGTGATTTTTCTCAATATTGGAAACGTCTCGAGACAGGCTCTCAGGCATGACAAATTGACTTGGTGTCTGTGTGATTGTGCTCAACACTGCAGACGTCTCGAGCTAGGCCCTCAGGCATGAAACCATACTGCTGATGGGTTGTTTTAAACATTGCAAACGTTTAGAGAGAGGTTTTCAGGCATGACGACCATACTGCTGATGGATTGTTTGCAACACTGAGAACGCCTCGAGACCGGCTCCCAGAAATGATAAGCTGACTGAGTGAATGTGACGGTCCTCAATATTGCAAGCGTTCCGATACAGGCTCTCAGGCATGACAACAATACAGCTGATGGATTTTGTGCAACATTGCGAAAGCCTTGAGACAGGCTCGTAGGAATGACAAGCTGACCGCGTGACTGTGTTATTGTTCTTAATATTGCAAACGTCACGGTGCAGGCTCTCAGGCATGACAAGCATACTGCGGATGTATTGCTTGCAACATTGGAACGACAGACTCTCAGGGATGACAAGCTTACTCACTGACTGTGTGAATGTTCTCAACATTGCAAACGTCTCGAGACAGGCTCTCAGGCACGACAAACTGACTTACTGACTGTGTGAATGTTCGCAACATTGCAAAAGTCTCGAAACAGGCTCTTAATCATGACAACCATACTCCTGATGGATTGTTTCAAGCATTGCGAGCGCCTCGAGACAGGCTCTCAGGCATGCCAACCATACAGCAAATGAATTGATTGCAACACTGTGAACGCATCGAGATATGCTCTCAGGCATGTCAACCATACTGCTGATAGATTGTGTGCAACATTGCTAACGTCTCGAGACCGGCGCTCAGGGATGACAAACTTGCTTACTGACTGTATGATTGTTCTCAACATTGCAAACGTCATTAAACAGGCTCTCAGGCATGACAGCCACAATGCTGTTGGATTGTTTGCAACATCGCAAACGCCTCGAGACAGGCTCTCAGGCACGGCAAACTCTTTTTGGGACTGTGTGATTGTTCTCGACATCGCACACGTCTCCAGATAGGCTTTCAGGCATGTTAACGATATGACTGACTGTGTGATTGTTCCCAACATTGCGAACGTCTCGAGACAGGCTCTCAGGCATGACAACCCTACTGCTAATGATTGCTTGCATCATTGCGAGAACCTCGAGAAAGGCTCTCAGGCATGGCAAACTTACTGACTGTGTGATTGTTGTCAACATTGCAAACGTATCGAGACAAGCTCTCAGGCATGAACAACCACAGTGCTGGTGGATTGTTTGCAACATTTGGAACGCTTCAAAACAGGCTCTTAGGCATGACAAACTGACTCACTGGCTGTGTGATTGTTCTCAACACTGAAAAGGCGTATAGACCGGCTCTCACGCATGACAACCATACTGCTGATGGATTCTTCACAACATTGCTGGCGCCTCAAGACAGACTCTCAGGCATGACAAACTTACTGACAGTATGATTGTTCTCAACATTGCAAACGTCCTTCAACAGGCTCTCAGGCATAACAGCCACAATGCTACTGGATTGCTTGCAACATTGTAAACGCCTTGAGACCGGCTCTCTTGCATGACAAACCGACTCACTGACTGTGTGATTTTTCTCAATATTGCAAGCGTCTCGAGACAGGATCTCAGGCATGACGAACTTACTTGGTGTCTGTGTGATTGTGCTCAACATTGCAAACGACTCAAGCTAGGCCCGCAGGCATGACAACCATACTGCCGATGGGTTGTTTCAAACACTGCAAACGTTTAGAGATAAGTTTTCAGGCCGGACAACCATACTGCTGATGCATTGCTTGCTACATTGGAACGCCTAAAAGCAGGCTCTCAGGATGACGAGCTGACACACTGACTGTGTGATTGCTTGCAATATTGCTAACGTCCCGAGACAGGCTCTCAGGCATGACAACCATACTACTGATGGATTGATTACAATATTGCGAACGCCTCGAGACAGGCTCTCAGGCACGACAAACTGACTCACTGACTGTGTGAATGTCAGCAACATTGCAAACGTCTCGAGACGGGCTCTCAGGCATAACAACCATACTGCTGATGTGGTGTTTGCAACATTGCTAGCACCTCGAGACAGGCACTTAGGCATGACAAACTTACTTACAGATCTTGTGATTGGTTGCAAAATTGCAAACGCCTCAAGAAGGGCTCTTGTGCTTGACAGACATATTTATCATAGATTGATTGCAACATCGGAAATTCCTTGAGAGAGGCTCTCAAGCATTATGAACTAACTCACTGACTGTGCGATTGTTCTCAATATTGCAAAAGTCTCGAGACAGGCTCTCAGGCATGACAACCCTACTGCTAATGGATTGTTTGCAACATTGCAAGCGCCTCGAGACAGGCTCTCAGGCA
>JAABKJ010007640.1:0-11646 GCA_011634705.1 Andricus grossulariae
ACAATATCATCCGCTTCAAGGAATTTTGCGACAACCTCATAAAATCTGAGGAGGAATGTCCATTAATCACTGCCGAATTTCTCATTTTCTATCATTTTAAACACCCTGTAACTTTTTTTTAAAATGTCACAACAAATTTACTGATTAAACTTAGATTTTTTTCGTTCTTGGCTCGCTGATCAGCGCCAAACCTGGACCAGACCAGATTGTCAAGATGATAAGAAAATAAAGTCTTGTTTTGATAGTGTTAATTTGTTATTTTCTATTATTTTAAACACACTGTAACTTTTTTGAAATATGTCAAAAAAAGTTGGCTGATCGAACTTGGAACTCATATTGGTTCTGTGCTCGCTGATCAGTGCCAGTTCTGGGACAGACCAGACCTTCCAGACTAGGCGGTCTAGATAAGGTCAGACCTAGGCCAGATCAGATCTTCCAGACTGGACAGTCTAGATGAATACAGACCTGGGCCAGACCTGTAGCCTGACTGCCATTACATTTTTCCACAAGAGGTTGGCCGCGACCCTGCCCTGCCGATCGCTCCGAGGGAGATAGAGTCAATTGTACAAAAGGAGAATAGCCAAATTTTCTGTAACTACGATTTTCGGAGAACATTCTCAATTACACACTCGAGGCCTGTCATTGTTTTCCAAGCCTTTAAAAAGCGAACTATATTCGTGATCGAATTCTCGGGTCCCGCCGTACCCGCGTTCCAAAAACATGCCAAGAGCAGCAATTCCTCCCAGTGGGGCCCTGCTGTGGTGCAATATATCATCTTAAAAATCACTATTAAAAAGTGTCTGTAATTGTATTGACAAAATTTTGAAAGAACATCATATTTCCCATTTGCAACATGCAAATACATGTTGTAATTATATTATATGAAAATATTCGTAGGTGTTGTGAGATATTCAAGCATTTATTAAAGTTTTATTTTGGATTCAAGAATTTTTTTGGGTGTCTCAAAAAGACAATTTATAATGGTATTTTTTATTCATGATGCTTTCAGGATGAGCACGAGATATTTGTAGAGTTCGAACCAATGACTGGCACACCAGTGAGTGCCAGGAAGAGACTGCAATTCAATATATTTATCCAACCTATTGATAAGTTGAAGCTAATGAAAAACTTCCCATACGCTTTGCTACCACTTCTTTGGGTCGAGGAAGGTATTTTACTCGAGGGAGATTTCATCAAACAGCTGAAAAGTGTTTTCACTGTTCTCAAAGTTGTGGCGTAAGAGAATTTTCTCATTTCACAGCAACGTTTTACTAAACCCTGGAAAACAGAAAATCTTATAACTAATTTGATGTTTCAGAGCCTTTAAGTACATTTTTTTGTTTGGAGGACTGGGCATGGGTGGTGCAGCAGGTTATCTGCAATATAGAAAGAGAGTTTCAAATACAATGGAAGTTACTAAAATGCCAGAAAATAGAAGCAAGCTTAGCACTGGGGATGGAGGTGATGAAAAAAAAGAGTGGCCTCTTAATGTTCAAACCCTACAGGCTGCTGCTGTACCTGCAAATCTTGATCCATAATTAAATTATCTTATCCATCGAAACATTATATATCGAAATTCGATACATAGACTGATATCGAGGATAGTATAACATAAAAATGTATTTTATGCTCGTACGAATGTCTTTCAATCCATGCAATTTTTTTGAAAATTAAATTTCGAGTAAATATTGTAACATATGCTCTAACTTTGAAAAAACTCTGCTTTAAGTTATTCACTTAATTTCATTTACTTGTACGTAAACTTTTGTTTAAAAAAAAACTGTCATTGTTCCTGTATAAAACAAAAAGTATGGTTTAGTAAAAGTTTGAGGCACTTTGAAGCTAACGAAATAGATTTTCATTTTGCTCAATAGAGTTTTTTAGGTCTATATTTTTTATTTAATACTGTGGTCTATATGTGTTCGCTATTTTTTATTTTCTGTCATTGTACATTTCTTTTCAAGAGAGTATTTGAGTTCTTATTAAGACAACATAATGTGTAAATACGTGCATAAATTTACTTATTCATTATTTTTAATTTACTCTACAAACAAAATATGCAGCTGTTGAATTAATTTCTTTCTCTTCAAGAAAAAGTGGTTCTTTTTATCATTTTAGTACAATCACTTCAAAGATATTTTGCATAGTAGCTTCCTTTAGAGAAAAACTAATTTTCGTAACCCTGAAGCAGTAACTGAAACATTTTTTCAGAAACATGAATCTCCCTATCCGAAAAATCGACCGAGGTTTATTGGACCCAATTTTGGTCAAAGTGTAGTCCTATTGGATGGTAGTTTATAAAAAAAATTTTTGTTGGGACACATATTTATTGAGGTAGAGCAGGTGCATTTTTTTCTGTCACAGCTTTAATCGGGGTTTCATGCACTTTCCATTAACCATAAAAATTTTTTCCTAAAAAATAAATATTTGTCTTTAAAAATTAAACATGAAAGCAATTATTTCTTCAAAAAATGATTTAATCTTCATTTCGTTGAAAAAGACGCTCTCCGCACGAAATCTAGTCTCTTGTCACTTATTTTGTCACCGCAAAAGCTCAATAATTGTATTTTCACGTTGATCATGAGCTCAGTAGATTACGCAAATATATATATATATATATATTGATTTGTGAAAAACTAATAGTGCTGAAAATGTCAACATCTCACATCGATGAAAGGTTAGACTACCCAAACTTTCATATATATCTCTTAAAAAAGGAGTTCCAAAATAACGAAAGTAAGTGCGAATAAATCCCTCAGCGACAGCAATAAAATCCTTCCTAATCATGTTTTTTTGATTCCTCGTTTTTAAGTTATTCTCAAATGACCTAATTCCAAAGATTCCGGAGCGAATCGCTACAACTGACATAAATTCAGATATCGTTTTGAGTTGTTAAATTACGTTACAAAAATATACGTACAGTTATTTTTTAATGTATAGCGATGCAGTCAATATTAACTCAAAAATGTAAAAATTGAGTATTGGTTATGCTTATACGTAACAGCTAATTCTTGTTTCTTTCCTTATCATTCTTTTTTTTTTGCTTTATTCGATACAAAGATATTTCCTCAAGCGTTTATAGTGTTAATATTAATATTTAATGAAAAGGCTAAGTTTTCTTCAATTCTTGATTTTTTTTTCTTTTAACTACGATAGACTAGTTTATTTTTGTACTGATTTTACTTTAGGATGTACGTACATGTAACTATATTTGGTCATAACTATGAAAAAAATTAACAGCTATTAAAAATTTAAGATAATTTAGACACTCTCTGCATCACGTATAATTTATGGTTTGTGAAAATCTGTAGCGACTGGCCTCCGTTAATGTTACTTACTTTCGCGAATAAACATTATTATGTCTATTTTTTAACCTGAAGGTGTTTAGGGGGGGGGGGGAATTCAGCTTACTTTTTAGACAAAAAAGAAGAAACGAGAAATATCTGCTATAATGACAAAAAATATTTTCATCATACTTCCATCCTACATTTTACCCAAGATTAAGCCCAATGGATTTTTGGGATAGGGCAGTTGAGATTTGATGCCACATATAAAAGTTAAATTTATGATTTTATATTAGATACTGACATTATTTATGCTAATCTTAAATTTAGTTAATGGTGCTGGAAAAAACTTTCGATCATATGTAGAGTGGAATTTCTACAACTTAGTTTGGTCTGAACCTTTGGTGCGTTGTTGAAAAATTAATAAAATTTTATCAAAATAATAATTAGCAAGGCGTCATTTTAGTCGATACTTTAATGTTTTATTCACTGCGAAAACTAAAATTAAAGATGTAGTAGAATTAATGGGTGTACATGTGTATTATCTGTTTTGTTTATTACTACGTCTAATCATAAGTAATGGCCATCAATTATTATCAATACTTTATTTTTGTAATTTTGTACTCACAAGTCAATCTGCATATAGCTTGCAGTACAAATCATTTATTACCAAGGGTAATAAAAATCTATCTTAGAACTTTTGAAAAATAACAATAGAAAAGTTAAAATCAATGTTCAAGAAATATTGTATCTAAATGTGAAGAAGAAATTTCTAATTGTTTTTAATTTTTAAATTATTACATCCTTTTTCTGCATTTAATGATTTTTATTTACGATTGATGAATTGCCTTTATTGATAATGATTTACTTGCGATTAGTTCTGATATCAAGTAATATTTACATTTTCAAAGTTGAAGTTTTTTCTTTTTCCTTTTATATTTATAGAATCTCGAAGCACCGTAAATTTGACATTACCAGTTATTAGTAGTTTAGAATATTGGAGGAGAGAAAGAAAATCTACTTCTTTAACATATACAGACCGGTCGTTTAGGGACAAATATTGCCTGGACCTTGCATTTTGAGTTAGTGCATTGCCAGTTGACGAAGGGAATTTATATATCCAAAAGTACGAAATAAGCCCGCTTATCACGACCGGACACTATGCAGGGTCCTAATATCGCGTGTTGCTTATGCAGTGGAGGTGACTTTCAGTCCTTTGCTTTTTTGACTAAGCTTAAGCTAAGTTTAATGCATATTTCTTACAAAATGGTCTGAAAAGTCTAAATACTCCTTAATATAAACTTAAACTTAATAATACTTATACTCCACTGTGGCCTTGGTTTAGTTATACGACCGTTAGACATAGAGGACTAACGAAGTACTTGTATTGAGCACTGAACGCTCTTACGAGACTCTGAGAAGAAATCAATGGTCTGAATTGCCTACACAGGACCCCTTTTTACTCTGAACACAAGTTTCCTGAAAGTAGGTACGCTACTGTTCTATTGCTAATAGTTTGTTGAGAGAACCAAGGCCGGAGTAGAGTTTTATTAAACTTATTTGAAATTACCTCTGAGAAAAGGCAATATACAAAAAAAACATCACGTGCCTTCTGAACTATGACCCAAGACAGATTTGTGTGTAAACATCTTCGGTAAACGTTAACTGAAATTGAAATCTTACGTAAAGCAAATAATAACTCACGTATAAATGAAAGGCATAAATGAAAGGCAGTATATGTTAATTTTATTAGAAGTTGTTTGAAAAAACATAAAATTTTAATGTTTCCGAAAAATAATAATAAGTTCGGAAATAACAATTTCTTTTTATGGAGGGAGAGAGAGAGAGAGTGATAAGGGGGGGGGAGGTGAGAGAGAATAACTGAGGGGCTCCTTTGAGTGGGTGAAGAGAAGCAAGCCGCCGATCTCTGACACATGACACAACTTGTGTGTCAGAGGCTTGCGTTACACTTTCGAGCGATGGTTTCACTCGACTCAGGGGCGACTCCCCATATCGAGGTCTAAGATGTTTACACATCAAAAACGAACATTTTCTTATTGATATATTGTGTTGATAAAAAATATAGATTAAAATTAGCTTAAACTAAGCAAAAAATCGATGCACCGAAAGGAAATCCTGTTGCATAGGCAACCCACCGTACTGGAATCCTGAATAGGGTCGGTCGTGGCAATCGTATTCATTTCGTACTGAACACGAGAGCGCGAGGCCGAGCGTCTGCGGACGATTCGTCCGCGCACAACTCATAACGCCAACCATTCGCGTGCAACCTGTCGCCCTGTTGCGGTTTGTGCCGTTACTTACACAAGTGCATCGCGAACTTGCTAAGACTAGCGTATGTCATTGCTCGGACTAGAACAGCGCGATATGTTGCACGCGATTGGTTGGCATTATGTGTCGTGCGCGGACGACTTGTCCATGAGTGGTCTCCAGCGCACTGTAACGGATTTTCGTGTGCGAACACCTTTATGGCTCCAGCTATTCCCAAAAAGTTGCCCCACTTTTCCGCTGCGTTTTTTCATTAGCGTTGGTTCTCCTTACTATTTCTTCGTGCATTGTTCTAACACAAAATGCAAGATCTATCCTTTTATCGGTTGTACTAATATGGATGTGAATGGAAATAAAGAGATGAATTGTATATAGTTGTACTAACTTATTCTTAGATTTCTTTCAATCGATATCTTATTTTCGTTCAAAAATGGCTATATTTCTACAAATTACTTGGGTGTAGAAGTAAAACCTGGCAAATTTCGTCTACACAGATGAATTCTTTAATGTAATATTTTTACCACATAATCTATAGGGATATATTTTCGAAGGTACAGAGAGCTTTTACCGAAAAATGTTGTTGTTGTTTCTTTTTTTAACTGAAGATGAAGTAGTTTTTTGGGTCCGGAAGCGCCTATGGTCACTATAGGCCGCTACCATATCGACTCGGGTTACTACTAAGGAGCAAAGATATATTTCTAAGGAGCCTCTCTTCATGTTAGACTGGTAAGAATGCTTGACGTATTACTCGAATTTCTAGAATTAGATAGTAGAAATCAGTTTTCTGCGTCAATACTGCGAAGGGTAAAATAAGGGAGAGTATGTGCTGCCCCTAGGATGGAAAAGATTCGTTTCTTTTCAACTTTCCAGAGTTTGCTAAGGAATGTTACTATATGATTTATAATTGACTCTCAAAAACAAGAATTTTTGGAGATGTATTATTGTGATGTATCTTATAGTCTAATTATCAGAACGGTAGTTACATGATTTCTCCAGTCGTATATTTAGAGTTTAACTTTGTTATATTCAAAAATTTATTGAAACGTTTTGTTTAACCCTTTGTTGACTAAAATTACTGGTAGAGGTAAACGAATTCAAAAAAGTACTTTGACACAATGCATTTATCCTCTTTTTCACTGTTTCACAAGAAATCACTTTTTTTAGTAATTTGAAAATAGGTCACCGAGGTTACAAATTAAAAGTTGTGAACAAAAAGATCCAAAGAATTACTCGTTCAGATTGTTAGCAAATTAAGATATAGCTCACACTCAACAGTTGATTACACATAGTTTACAAAAATACAATTTGCATTTAAGAGTTTAGCGTTACTACTCAAACCTCTCTGTATGAACATAAAGTTTATGGGTCTCCGATAACAAAAAAGAAGGAAAGTAATTGAAAGTTCATCTTATAGTTCTTTTTCACATGAATGCTTCTTAACAGAGAGATAATCTACCAAGAAAAAAGGGAGAGAGAGACTTCCGGAGATGGTTCACGAGGTTACATCGCAGGCTTGCGGTTTGACTCAGAGCCTGGCGAGAAAGAGGCTTTGCCAAAACCTCGTGAACGAAAATGATCTTGTCCAGAAGTATTAACACGTTTTGTTTGAAGAGCGAAACTCCACTGAAAGATAAGCTTCTGGAGATGGTTCACGAGGTTACCTTGCAGGTTTGCGAGTGGACTCAGAGTAGACTTGTCCAGAAACATCTACACGAAGTAAGAAAGGAGTCTCGACCAGTTAGAAAATTGATACTTTGTAACGAAGTGAACTAACAATTCCTTGTCTCACTTTGATGGAAAGCTTAGCAACTCAAAATTAAACTATAAGATGCAGTGAGAAAAAAAAACTCTTTGGCATCGCGTTCGCGTTCTTTGATACGTGACTAAAATGAAACGCTCAGAAATCAATACGGAGCGAAATCTGAAGGACTACTGACCCCCAACACAGGCCATCTAGGTCAAGGGAGACTTCCAGCCTCCTCCCAAAGAGAGTGAGCGAGAAGGTCCAAAAGAGAGACCGATGTCAAGAGTGACCGAGGGTGAAGGAGACAGCCATGCGGCCAGAAACTGATGCTGTGACAAAATGCGACGTAGTTACAAGAAACTACGACGCAGGTAGGAATTTCGAGGAAAGCAGGATTCGACCTCACGGCCACTTGGACGGCAGATATCTCTCGTCTATATCGAGAGCCAAGGAATCCTTCTGTAGAGATGTTGAAGGCTGGTTCCAATTGTAGACAGTTTGGTAGTATTGCAATCACTCTTTAGACCACTTGGCCCAGAAGCTATCTAGCAGCTGCCTCAGGAGCAGCCATCGTGAGAGACGAGAGAATTTCATGCTTTCGGAGGCAGGCTTAGGAATAACAGCTAGTGGACCTCTGATCAGGAAGTGCCCTGTTTTGAGAACTCCGAGGTCGTCTGGATGATCCTCGGTAAGGGGACAGAGTGGTCTGGAATCAAGCACAGCTTCAATTTGTGACAGCAAGGTGTTCATCTCTTCATAAGTTGGGAGAGGGTCTCCGATAACTCATCGGAGATGATATTTCACCGATTTCACTCCAGCCTCCCATTGACCTCCAAATTAAGGAGCCGATAGTGGGTTGAAGAGCCATTGGGTTCCGTCATTGGCCAGCAGTGTTGAAAATTTGCCAAGCTGCTTCAAATATGGTCCCGCAATCACTGCGGAGGGTAGTACAAATGCGACGTCTTGCGGTGAATCTCTTGCATACTGCGATGAAGACGTCTGCTGTGTAGTCGGTGACCAATTCCAGATGGATCGCTGAAGTGGAATGGCATACAAATAGGGCGATGTAAGCCTTGTAGGTGCGAGTCGCCCGTACTTTCTAAGTTTTGATGATAAGGAGTCCAGCATAATCAATGCCAGAATGGAGAAATGGATGTGAAGGTGTGATGCAATTAGCAGGTAGTTGTCCCATTAACTGCTGATCTCGCTATTTTCGATATCTCGCGCACCTGATGCATTTCCAGATGAAAGAGCTAACTGGAGCTCATCCGCCAAGAATCGAAAAGTCATTTCTGATGAATTACAAGGTATCCTGGGTTCCTCCATGTAAGATTCATTGATGAGCATCTCAGATGATTAGCTGAGTCAAAGGAGACTCTCTTGGCTGGATGAACGGATGCTTAGAATTCCATAGAAGATCTGATGCTTGAAGCCTTCCTCCTAGTCGTACAAGTCCTCGAGTGTCGATAAGAGGCATGAGACGTGCAAGATAATGAAAAATTGGTAGCGAATCACCCTTTTCCATTAGCTTTTATTCCTTGCTGAATGAATTCAGTTGAATTTGTCGTACCCAGAAAGGTTTTACTTCTTCTAATTCTTGGGTTGTTGTAGGAGCCTTAGACAGTGATTCCGCTTTTTTCCTAAGAAGGAGAATGAATCGCCTGCAGAGAGCTGTGATCCGCAGGAGTCGATTCAAGCTCGAGTATTTGTTGTCTAGATTCCAATAGGTACTAAGCGGACTTGCAGTAAAAGCAGTTGCTTCGACAGGATGTTCTTCAAGATTTTTCTCAATAGATGGAGCTTCAAACTTGTTGGGCCATGATGAAGATGGTTCCTGAAGCCAATCGGGACCAGTAACCCCGATACGATGCTGAGAGGCTTGATTTGGAGTCAATCCTCGAGTAGCGCAGTCAGCAGTATTCCAGGTGTACACGATTGAAGAATCAGTCCAAAGGTGAACTAGGACGTTATCATCATTTAAGACTTCAATGGTATGATGATGAACCAGCTTCGTGAGGAGGACAGCTGCTGATAATTCAAGTCAAGAAATGGTTAGCGTTTTTAATGGAGCTACCGTGGTCTTAGGGCAGACAAGTGTGGAGTGGTGGTAGAGGCGTCTCCTCTGCGACGTACGCATGTACGCACGTATGTTTACATTTCTTTTCAATGAATGAAATTGAATGTCGGCTGATACTTCTTACATTTTTACAGTATACCAATCTATTAACATTATGCACAAGGTAGGAACGTCATTTATATAAATGAACTATAATTATAAAATTGAAATTGTATTCAGTATAATTAAATTCAAATATTTTAAAGTAAATATTATATTTAATTCATATAATATTTAATCAAACTTTGAATTTATTGATACTGAATAGGATTGAGATTTTATAACTATATTTCAGTTCTATAACTTACAATTCTACGTTGTGCATAACGTTAATAGATTGTTATACTGAAAGAAATATCAGTCAACATCTGTATACATTATATTATACATATAATGTAAGAAATAGTGTTATTTAAATATTCAATAATATACAATAAAAAAACACTTTGTAAACTTCTCTTTTCAATTACATTCATTGGCAAGAAATGTAAACATACTGAAATAAAATAATTAAGACTCTAGTTACTATTAAAATTTTCTGTTGAAAAGTCAGTCGCCCCCGAACACCCCGACAGATATTTTACATTAACGGTGGGGCCTACATCACAGAGGAGAGATTATCGCACGCGGCTACCATCACTCCGACTCTCCAGGAGAAAAGTGGGGGACGCGGAACATGTGTTCCCGCAGAAAATTTCCCCGAGTTGGGCATGGCTGATGTAATGTTTTGACTTATTCAATAAATTACACAAGTGGGTTAAATAAAAAATCAATATTTTCAGCTAATCTTTATGACAATTTTTTCCACCACACTCAGGCTGCACCTGTGTAGAAAAAATCCGACATTTTTGAAAATTTATTGCACGAAAATTTTGCCGCCCTAGACTGCAGCCTCCTGAAAAAGCTAGTAAGTCCATGAAATCTACGATCCTCATGCGTGTTTTAAGCAGTGGGAAACTCAATAATCGCTTGCAGTTTTTCCCACCCGACTCTATTCCTTTGCTACTCATTACAAAACCAAGATATTTCACCTTATCCATTTCAAACTTTAATTTCTTCATGCTCAGAGTAAGGCCTGTATCAGACTGTAGGACCAAAAATCTTTTTCAACAATTTAGTAAAGTAAAACGGAACATTAATTATCCCAAACATTGTACGTTCGAATTGGCCTATTTCAACTTGGATAATGAACGCAGTTTTCTTTTTCACATTTTCTGAAAGAGGTATTTTCTCCAACTAGCGTATGGAGAAGCTGTCTCCGCCGCGAGGCTGACTGATTTGTGAGTGCTTATTAACTCTCCCAATTTGGTTCGCTCTGCGGTTCCCGCTCGATATGGTTTACAATAAGGGGGTTCAGCTCCGGGTTTCTACTGAATGTGAATACGTATTATATCGGTACAACCGATTTCAGTAATATCTGTTGCGATACACTGACCATATTTATTTAGAAGATTAAGCACATCGACTTTTTGTTCAGGAAAGCGATTTTCGCTTACCGTTAATTCGAATCATTCACAATTCTTAATTCAAGCTCAGCTTCCTTCAAATGTACTGTAACAAAATTGATCGATGCTAGTTCTGATGATAACGATTGCGTATATTATACTTGAATGAAATCGCGTTTAGTAGACTTGTAAAACATTTCCAAATGAAAGTGGAAATCGTTACGGTTTAAAAATTCCTATTTATCATCTACCACATGATAAACGATCTCTGGCAAATCGATAAAATTATGCCCTATTAACAGATCGTATTTTTTAAAATCGGCAGGAACAATTCTGAAAACGATACCTTCCGCACTGCAAGAATCTATCACTACGCTTTCTCGAATAATAACACTAAATTCCACGTCATTTTCGTCATGCTTAAAACTTTCAAGGTCGCTAGTAATATGAATTACTTAGAACCTTTTTTCAATCAACAAGAAAGCCTCAACTGTAGAATCCCAACTTCCAGCATCAATCAACTTATTTAAATACGCATTCCCTATCAGAACCTCTTTCTAATACTTCCCAATACTCGCACCAGACTCTAATTTAACTGTATTTACCATCGCATCCGATAATGGTTGCGGTTTTGAACAATTCTTCAGGAAGTGCACTTTCGCGTGACAATTAAAGCATTTAATTTTTGGGTTTAATAAATACCTACCTTACCGGCCTCACTTTTTCAATTTTCTGAATTTTTTTCTGAATCTGAGAACTTTTTTTCTAAAT
>JAABKJ010007641.1:0-11646 GCA_011634705.1 Andricus grossulariae
AAATTTTCAGTTGAAGGAATTAATTTTCAACCAAACTGATGAATTTTCAACTAAAATGATGAATCTTCAACTAGAATGGTTGCATTTCATACCAAAAAGATGAATTTTCAAGCATAAAGATTAATTTTCAACAAAAAAGGCGAATTTTGCAATTAGTACATACATTTTTAAACAACTAGTTTAATTTATGCATAAAAAATATCAATTTTCAACCAAACAGTGGAGTTTTCATCCAAAAAAGATACATTTTCAACCAAAAATAGAATAGTTAAATTTTCACTGAACAAAATTAATTTTACACAAAAGAACCTAATTTTTAACCATAGTGATGAATTTTCCAACTAAAAAGAGCAATTTTTAACAAAAAATAGAATAATTAAATTTTCACTCAACAAAATTAATTTTCCAAAAAAAAAACTTATTTTAAACCATAGTGATAAATTTCAAACTAAAATTATGAATGTTCAACTGGAATAGATAAATTTAAAATAAAAAAGATAAATTTTCAAACAAGAAGATTAATTTTCCAACAAAAAAATTAATTTTCAGACAACAAGATTAACTTTCTACCAAAAAAGATGATTTTTCAACAAGACATGAATTTTCAACGAAATAGTTGAATTTTCAAGTAAAAAAAGAGTAATTAAAAAAAATGGAATAGATAAATTTGCAGTTAAAAAAAAATTTTTAACCAAACTAATGAATTGTTAACTAGAATGATGAATTTTCAACTGGAATAGTTGAATTTTCAACCAAAAATGACGGGGTTTGAAAAAAATATACTAATTCTGAAACAAATAATTGAATTTTGAACTAAAAATTATGAATTAACAACCAAATAGTTGAATTTGGAACTAACAAAGATTAGTTTTCAAATAAAAATGAAATAGTTAAATTTGTACTTAACAAAATTAATTTTCCACTAAAAAAAAATAGTTTTCAACCAAAGTGATGATTTTCCAACTAAAATGATGAACATTTGTGAAATATTTTTAATCTATCCGAAATCTTTGCGAAATATTTGAAATATTTGTGACATCTTTATGAAATCATTGGTAAAGTATTGCAATCTTTATTAAATCTTCGTGCAATCTTTTAAATTTATCTGAAATCTTTGCGAAACCTGTGAAATCTTCAGGAAATATTGAAATCTTTGTGAAATCATTGTGAATCCTTTAAAAGTAATTGTGAAATCTTTTTAATCTTTCGAAATATTTGAAATCTTTGTGAAATCTTTAGAAAATTATTGCAATCTTTTTGAAATCGTTTAAATCTATCCGAAATCTTTGCGAAACCTGTGAAATGTTTGGGTGATCACTGAAATCTTTGTGCAAACTTTTTATTTACTATTAATTGTTTATTTATAATTTATGTTTAATTTTCACATGGTATGATATTATTATACTATGTATAATTGTACAAATTTTATCATTCAATATTATAAGTCTATGCTCCTGCCTCTCTCTAGAAAAAAAGGCTCCAAAGCTTCTGGATTAAACTTACCAAAATTTGAAGCTTTTGAGTTCATGAACCTTTGTCGAGCATCTCTCATACTTCTACGTGAAGATGGTAAAGGATGTCGTCTTCTTCTTTTCAAAAACTGTGCCAAACTGCCTAGTAATAACGTTCCACCAGTAAAGCAAATAATTAATATCTAAAAAAAAAATCACATTGTAATTATCATGTAATAAAGTAATAAAAGATCAGTAAAGTTAAGAATGATAAAAAACAAAATTTTTCTGCTAGAAAGAATTATAATATCAAGTAGTAAAAACAGATAACTAAGATTTATTGTTGTTCTGTTTAAATTACATAAAACTATCAAAAGAATGAAAACAATTTATTAGAAACAAAACAAAAGCTATATAAAAAGTTGCAAATTGAATCAATTTTTTGATTCATTGAATGACAATAAAGTCATAAACATTAGAGGCTTTAGATAAAATATAAAACTAAAGCTTATATTTCCTAAAAACAATTTACGAATAACATTGAAATGCACTTGAAGTATTTTTATCGAGGTTTGAGTTTGAGCATAATTTACGGCTGACAACACATAGAATTGGAAGTTTCATAAATATGAACTATAGATCTTTGATCTATGAATCATACAAAATTATAGTTCAGCGCTTAAACCATTTTTTTTCAATTATATAAGACGGCGGTTTACTGAGAGTTAACCTAAAAAGGAGAAAAAGGACAGTTTTATAGGTTAGTTACCTTTTGTGTTTTCGACAGATTTACCGACGAGTAAAATCTTCCCAATACCTCGTGCGCTTTAAAAATATTCATTATCAGAGATTTTTTTTTCAATTATTGTATACAGAAAAACGCGGAAAACACCGAAAACACACTCAAACGTTTAATTTTAACAGTGATCACAAAGTTGGTAAACTTTTTGTTTGCGCTTGCGTCTGGGCAGCGCGTTCATTGGCTGCAGTTGGCGCGTAATTTAAAAAGGGGGTAGATATTCGTTATCAGAAATGTCAATTTACTGATATCTCATTTTCGCGAAGAACTAGATTCTTAGTAACAATTTAGTGATTTTCTGGAAACAATCTAGGGGCACCTAAAAAAACACTATATTTTTAGTTAAAAATCTAGTATTTTTTTCGGGAACATTAGATTTTGGTCCATAAACTACGTTACCAATTTGAGAGGGGGAGGTGGCATGCCAAAAACTGAGGTTGCTAATAGGGTGGGAGGAGGGGTCAGTGGAAATAATTTTACGATCTTAGATAACAGTTAGTACTTTCCTGAGGATAAATATAAACAAAATTTGGCGAATTTTGTGATCAAAATTAAAAACTTTGATTATTTTAGATTAACTCTTTTCCTTATTCTCCTCTTTTACCCTTTCTTAAAGAAATCTTTTTTCCCCTGTTTTCAAGAATCTTCACTTTTTTCTTGTTTTTTTTTTCGCTCAAATGCAAACTGAATTAATATGGAACCTAATAAGGAAATCGAACTAGTTTTGGTTGAAAGTTAATTTTTATTGGTTGAAAAGTCTACCATTATATTTTTGGTTCAGAATTTACATTCAGCTCTTTGAAAATGTAACTATTCCATTTTTAGAAAATCAATCTCCTTGGTAAAAAAATCATCTTCTGAGTTGAATGTTGAAAATTAATTTTTTTGTTAAAGATTCATTATTTTAGTTTATAGTACAATAATAATACAATAATAATACAATAATAGTTATTTGTGATACAAGTGCACAAAATAGGTGATTGTGTACGAATGTTAGGAGGAGTTAACGAAAAATAATAATCTTAAAAGAAAATATTTTTCAATTTCGTACACAAGTTAAAAAAAATGTTTGTTGTACGACGGACGAAAACGGCTACGAAACCTTGAAAACAAAACTTCAATCATTCAAAATGTGTTCAAGTTAAATCTAAATTTATTTCAAGAAGATACCAAAACACCAGTGTCTAATGTTACATATGCCAGTGCCTAAAGTACCTCATCTCGAAAGTGCGCATGCGTAGCGTTTTCACCAGTGCCTAAAGTAAGCCATATTTAAACTGCGCATGCGCGAAAATTGTTTCGCGCACAGTCTACTCAAATAAGGTCCTATAGGCACCATTTAGAAGCATGAAAAGGTCCACTTTTGAGGGGGGTGTTGCAAAAAAATATTTTTTGGTAGAAATATCATCCATCACATGTTACGTTGAGAATTAATCTTTTTTGGATGAGCAATAAACTGCTTGGTTTAAACTTGAACAATTTTTTAATATTTTTTTTGTATTGAAGATTCATTATAGAAATAAACTGTTTGGTTAAAAATTGAACTGTTTTGATAAAAATTTAACTATTTTGTAGAAAATTAACTTTTTTGTTGAAAAGTCACATCATATCGATGTATTTTGATAAATATTTGTCTTTGTGGGTAGAACAATATAATCTTCTTGGTGGAAAATCCATCTTTTTGGTTAAAAATTTAATTATATTTGATTAAAAATTAATCTCTTTAGGTTGAAAATTGAACTACTTGGTTGAAAGTTGAACTACTTTGTTAAAAATTCATTTTTGTAAGATCCATGACCTCTTGGGTTGAAAATGTAACGTTTTTGTTGAAAATTCGTTTTTTGTTTGATAAAAATTAATTCTTATATCTGCAAACTTAACTCCTCTATTTTTGGTTGAAAATTCGACTATTTGGTTAAAAATTCACCTATTATGTTGAAAATGCAATATTTTTACTTGAAAAGTTAGGAATGGGCAATAGGTATCACGTGACACTCAAGTGTCACGTGGTACCAAAATTAAATGGTTTATAGTCGGCGGCTTTATAATGTGAAAAATGTAAATATTGTCTTGAAATTATAGGACATATTTTAAAATATATGAGGGCACGACTGTCTGGCCTATTTGAGTTTGTATTTTGTTTAAATAATGCAATTTTATGAATGCTTAATTTGGAATGTAACTGAGAACAGGGCTTGAGAGCCCTAGATAAAATAGAATCATTAAAATTGCATTATTTAAACAAAATAAAAACTCAAGTGGGCCAGACAGACGTGTTCTTATATATTTTGAATCATTTCTCAAAATTCCATCACAATATATCCATTTTTCTAATTATAAAGCCGCCGAATATAATAACAGATGTAATTATTGATCACGTGACAGGCCGTCACTCCCGATGTGAATCCCAGCAAAGGCCGAGAGTAGTACGGCGCATGCGTGAAGATGAGTGTCTTATTGGTAGAAAGAAGAGAATAATGAGCTATTCTCTTGAATCTCTGTTCTCCGCCACTGACAAGACTCTACTTCACGCAAGTGCATTAGTGCACCGGGCCATCGTTGGGAGTAATCAAAGAATCTTTGGACTAACTAATGTGCCCCAACATGCCCTTAAGCCTAAAGCGTTTCAGATTGAATTTAATAATGATAACATTAGAATATTTATTATTTTTTTTATATTTTTTAAGATCTTCAAAAATTTTTGTATTTTTTTGCATCTTGAAAAGGATCTGTAAATCAGTCAATGCTGTATTATCAAAAATGAATTCAACCTCTATACTGGCCTTCAATTTTTTATTATCAAATAAAAATATATTACCATTTACGTGATATACTTTTTTTTAATACAATTTTTCGATAAATAAATGTTCAATATTTCAAAATGTACCTGTGATAAAATTTGTAGATTTATTTTAATCAATATAAAAGATTTAAATTAAATAACATATTTGTTATTCACCAAATACTCATTTTATTTTTCAATATATTTCTCATAATATACTAAAAAACATCCACGTACCACTTGAACATGTGAAAATATAATTGTTTTCGGTTATTAAAAATAAATATAAAAATTGTATTTTTAATATTTCAATTAAGCGCGCGAACGGAAGCCAATGATGCGCCTTATGCAGCACATGCGCAATAGTGCACTCGACGAAGTGAAGTTAGCTGGAGATGAAGTGAAAATGCCTCATTTTTAATGTAACATTTGAAAACCCGATTTATACAAATCAGAAAACACGTGGACTTTATTGCTGTTGACTTTCCAGTTGAGATAAAAATTTCTTTCGAAAACATAGCACTCATTCTCATGCGCCATAAAAACACTAAATTAGCCAGAAGACGCAAATGGAGTCTTTAAGGCAAATCTGATCTTGAGAACAAAGGTCAAAACACTTTTTGGTGAAAATTTAATGTTTTGATATACAGGTAAGCACATATAACTTTTTGTCTATCAATTTCGTAATCTTCCTTATTAATAATCAATTTTCCGACCAACATTTTACTCATAAAAGTTTAGAAATTCTTATCACAAGTTCCTAACCTCAAATTTACTTAATAATACTGTAAATATTTACAGTATTATTCGTTAGTCTATAAATGATCGAAATTTCATTTCCTATATTCCTCTCTTCCCATTTTCAACTTAAATCAGAAATTAATTAATTGAACCCAATAAGAAAATCCAACTGTTTTTGGTTGAAAGTTAATTCTTTTTTGTTGAAAAGTCTACTATTATATTTTTTCTTGAGAATCCATCTTTTTTTGTATCAAATTTAATTAGTTGGTTGAAAAACTTAATTATTTCAAAAAGTATATATATTTTTTTGTTGAAAATTCAACAATTTTTATAAAAAGTCATACTTTTTGGTGGAAAATTCGTCTTTTTGGGTTGAAAATTCTATTATTTACCTGGAAAATTCAACTACTTTGTTGAAAATTAACTTTTTGATTGAAAATTCATATATTCGGGTTCCAAGTTTAACTCTTTCCCCGATTTTTTTTTGTTTTTTTTTGGTTTGAAAATTCCACAATTTGGTTTAAATTTTTTTCCTTTCTTCACTGAAAAATCTTTCTTGGTCGAAAATTCAACTCTTTTGTTGAAATCTCGTATTTTTCGTTAGCAAATTCGTCTCTTTTGGTATAAATTTGATCGGTTTTTTATGAAAAATACAACTGTTTGGTTAAAAACTAATCTCTTTAGTTGAGGATTTAACTATTTTTAAAAAGATTTGTCTTTTTTGGTTGAATTCAACCATTTTTTATTAAAAATTGAAATCATTTTTGGTTCAACTATCAACTATTACATTTTTTGTTGAGACTTCATTTTTTTATTTATTGAAAATCTTGCTACTTGGTTGAAAATGAACTTTTTTAACTAAAAATTTAATGATTCAATTTTTTATTCAAGAATTATCTTTTTTAATTGAAAATTCAACCATTTGGTTGAAAACACATCTTTGTAGGTTAAATTTCAAAACTGTTTGGGTAAAAATTAAAGTATTTTCTGAAATTTTAATATTTTGATCAAGAGTAAATTATTTTCTTAAGTCATCTTTTTAGTCGAAAATTAAAATGTTTTGTTGAAATAAATGAACTAATGTTGCTTTAAAATCAACTTTTTTTCATCCATATTTTTGGGTTGAAAATTCTATTATTTTGTTAGAAAATTAAACCATTTGTTTGAAAATGAACTTTTCGGTTCAAAATTCATATTTTCGTGTAAAAAATTCAACTATTTAGTAGAAAAATCGCCTCTTTAGCTTGAAAGTTTCACAATATGCTTAAAAGTTTGTACCTGTTGACTGAAAAATCTTTCTTGAATGAAAATTCAACTCTGGTTAAAAACTAGTCTCTTTTGTTTGAAAATTCAACTTTTTTATGGTAATTTGATCCCTTTTGATTAAAAAGACAACTTTTTGGTTAAAAACTAACCTCTTTTGGTTGAAGATTCAACTTTTTTTTTTAATCCTTTTTTTTGGTTTAGTTCAACTGTTTTTTACCTTAAATTAAAATACTATGTTAAAAATTTATTATTTTTCTGTTAAAGATTCATCAATTTCTTTGAAAATATAATTCGTTTTTTTATTGTTGAAAATAACCTTTTTTAACTGAAAATTAATTATTCAATTTTTTTTTTATAAATTGATCTTCTTTATTTGAAAATTCTACTGTTTGGTTGAAAATACATCTTTGTGGGTTAAAATTCAAGTGATTGCAATCACTTTAAAAGTTTAAAATTCAACTTAAAAATTAAAGTTAAAGTTAAAATTTCAACTGATTGGTTAAAAATTTAACTATTTGATTAAAAGTAATCTTTTTGGTCAAAATTTTAACTTTTTTGTTGAAAAATCAGGATTTCAGATAGAAAATTCGTCTTTTTGTATTAAAAATTCAACTGTCTTCTAAAAACTTCTTTCTAGCTGGCAAATTAAACTATTTGGTTAAAAATGCAACTTTTTTTGTTAAAGTTCAATCTTTTTGTATGAAAATTCGAAGATTTGGTTGAAAATTCAACTATTTAGTTAAAAATAGAACTATTTTTGTGAAAATGTTATCATTTGCAGAAAAATTCAACTATTTTGTTAAAGTCATCTTTTTTGGTTCAAAATTCAACTGTTTTGTTGAAAATTCGTCTTTTTGCATTATAAATTCGTCCGTCCTGGTTGAAAATTCATTTTTTTACTGTAGAAATAATCTTGATTGAAAATTCATCTTTCTTAATTGGTAATTCAACTGTCTTCTAAAAAATTTGTCTTTTTGGCTTGAAGCTTCAACTATTTGGTTAAAAATGAACCGTTTTTGGTTGAAGTTTTATCTTTTTTGTTTGAAAATTCGACCACTGAGTTGAAAAATCATTTTTCTTGGTCAGAAATTAACTTTCTTGTAGACAATTCATATTTTCAGGGCGAAAGTTCAATTTATTGTAGAAAATTCGTCTTCTTCGTTAAAAGTTTATTTTTTTGTTGTTGAAAATTCATCTTTTTGGTTGAAAATTCGACTATTTGGTTCAAAATTCATTTATTATGTTGAAAGTACAATATTTTTATTTGGAATTTTAGGAATATAAAGTGTTTCAAATTGAACTTAGCCTATTACATTTTGGCCTTTAAAATGTCTTATCCATACATAGTTATTTATCATAATTAATTTAACTTTATAAAATTTGAATACAAAATTTTATTAGTTAATTGTTATGATTAAAATTAAATTTTTTGTTACAGCTATAATATAGAGCATATAGAATATAATATTAAAGCACTTAAATAAATTTGTTATAAGTAAATTACAAAATCAAAATAAAACAATATATCATAACACAAATATAACTGTAATAAGTTAAACAAGTTTTAAGTGCTGAAAAATAATCAAGTAAAAATAAACACTCATAGAAAAAAGGTTGAGTTGCAACATTTTAAAACATGTTGAGAATGTGAAAACCGGAGACATACATTTTTATCCAGTATAAAATTGGAATAGTTCAAAAATATATAGAAATTTTAAATAGAATATTTCAACTACATCAGCTGCAAAATTAAATTTTCTAACTTGAACAATTTAATGTCAAACGTTCAAAATTGATCCATTTGAATTTAAGTCTGAAATTTATTTTTTAATCTTAATAGTAATAAAATTACAAATGCTTATTTGACCGATTTGAAACTGAACTATTCAGGATATAAATGAAACTTTAAAGCTAAAATATTTTTTGTTGAATCTGATCTACAAACTAAATATTATTGAAATGTAAAATATTTTAGGCACTTAAATTAGAATTATTTTTAATTTGAGTTTAAGAGCATTGCAGAATTTAGTTTCAAATTTACATTCAAAGTGTTAATTACAGTAAGGACAAAATGACAAATCTGGGAAACAAATATTTAATTATACTTACAAGTATCACACATTAATTATTAATGATGGCAATTTTAAAGTGAAAAAATATTCTTGTTTATGAGAACGATTTTAAATATATAAAAATTGTTTATTTTACTAATTTTACTCTTTTTCTGACTTTTTTTACATCGCCGTGAATGGATTTCCAACGACCGAACTATATCCAATTTTTTAAAGTAAATTCTTCAATTTCAGAAATCATTGAATAATCATCTAATATTATTTAAAAATATAAAACTGCGTATGAAAAGATTGTTTCTTTCCTATTTATCATTTATTTTTCGAGTTTTCTGATTATTGTAATAATGAAACAAAAAACTTTTTTTACAGGTAGTTAGATCATAACTATGGTTTCGGCGATAAGCGGTAAGTATATATTTTCTTGGATACTTCTTATTAGCAGAGCTGACACACTACTTTTTATGAGTAACTTTTTTAAAGAAAACGTCTTTATAGTCACTTTTTTATGATGAAAATGCCACTGTAGTCACTTTAATCCGCCTCATTTTAGCTGAGCTCTATTTTGTTCGTTTTTTGCATAAATGCGAACTGAATTTTTTTTGTTGTTGAAAAGTCTACTGTTATATTTTTGGTTCAGAATTCTTCTTTTTGGGGTAAAAGTTCTATTATTTAGTTAAAATTTTAATGATTTTATGAAAAATAAAGTATTTTGTTAAACATTCGTCTTTTTTAAAAGAAAATTCATGTTTTTGGTAGGAAAGTCATCTTTCTTTGGTTGAAAACTAACTTTTTTGTTGAAAATTCAACGATCCTTTAAAAAATTGGTCTTTTCGACTTGGAAATTCAACTGTTTGATTGAAAATGCGGCTGTTTTTGGTTGCAGTTTAACCTTTTTTCTGTGAAATTTCTATAATTTCATTGAAAGTCCAACTACTTAGTTAAAAATTCAACTTTTTGGTTGAAAATTAATCATTTCGGAATTAAACGTCAAATGTTTTTGATAACATTCGAATTTTCAAATTAAAAAATCAATTTTTTGCATTAAAATTTATCAGGTATTATTATTAGGTATTTCACAATCTAATTTATATTTCAGAAGATGTCACGAAAGTGCCATTCAACGCGATTGCAGTAAAAGTTACAAACATCATAAATCCGTACTTTATGAGAATCTATGAGTTGGAAAATCATGCGTTGAGGGTAAATGTAATTAGTAAAAAGTTGCAGATCTACGCTCAGAAACACATTGATTTTGAGAAAGAGCCCAATGAGCTACTCAATTTGGGAGATGTAGGTTTCTAAGTAAATAAATATAATTTCTCCGAATTCCGACATTGAAAATGAAAAAATTTTGCTTCTAGACGGTGATTGTTTTCAATATAAATAACGATGATCTTCCTGCCTGGTGGTGCAGAGGAATTTTGGGCCGCATGGACGATACAAGTACAAAGTATAACGTTTTCTTGCCAGATTATGGCATTGCCCTTCTATTACCAAAAAATGACTTGCGGAAAATTTCTAAAGATGTTGTTTCTGACGAATACTTAACGTGTACGATCGGATTAAATGAGGTGGTTCCTGCCACTATCGCCAAGGGCAACAAATCTAAAGAGAAAACGATTGTGACGTAAGTTTGGGTTCTATTTTATAATTGTGCAATTACCAGACTTCACACTCTTTCCTTGTTTCCCCTATTTAAAATAATTCATCTTTTTCCCCTCTGTTTTCATGAAACTTCCCCTTTTCCTCGTTTTTTGTCGCTTGAATGCGAGCTAAATTAATACAAGCCAATAAGTAAATCCAACTATTTGTGGTTTTAGGTTAATTCTTTCTAATTAAAAAGTCTAGTATTATATTTTTGGTTCAGAATTCATTTCGTTTGGTTAATGGTTCTACTGTTCGGTTGAAAATTTAATTATTTTGTTAAAAAGTCATCTATTTTGTTTAAAAAAAGTCCTATTTTTTTGTGGGACATTCAATTTCTTTGCTGAAAATTCGTTTGGATAGAAGCCTCATAATTTTGGATTGAAAATTCAGCTTTTTTGGTTGATAAGGCATCTTTCTTGGATGAAAATGCAGCAGTTTTTCCTTGAGGTTGAATCTTTTTTGTTTGAATATCTTCGACCATTTCGTTGAAAATTCATCTTTGTAGCTTGAAAATTCAACTATTTTTTTGAAAAGTCGTCTTTTTTTCTTAAAATCAACTTATTATAATTTAAAATTGAAATCGTTTTTGCTTAAAATATCAACTGTTACATTTTTCACTAATAATTTTTATTGTTGTTGAAAATTCAATTACTTGGTTGAAAGCTGAACTCCTTTGTTAAAAATTCATGTTTCTAGTTGAAGATTGAGCATTTTAGTTGAAAATTGATCTTTTGGATTGAAAATTCAACTATCTTATTGAAAATAATTTTTTTTCTTGGTTAAACGTCGATTTTTTACCAGAAAATTCTACTATTGTATGCCTTTGGCCGATACACGGCATCCCTATGAGAGAAGCTGTTGCGTACCCTCGCCTTAGCCCTTAATCTA
>JAABKJ010007642.1:0-11645 GCA_011634705.1 Andricus grossulariae
TCGCGTATAATTCGTATGGTCAAAAATAACACGAGTGATACCATTCACGTACGACCGCCATAAAGGTTCGCGCCGAAGTCTCCGGGTATAACACGTGACAGCGCAAACAGCACTGCGCATGTGCGCGGGACTGCTCACGGGTTTCCATTCGTGCGAACATTAACGAATTCTTGGACGTCGCTCGTCATGCGGCATAAAACCCCTGATTTGTTGAGGAAAAACACAAGGAAATGCGATTTCATCAGGAATTCAATGAAGCAACAAATTTGTTCAATTCTTTCTAGCGAGCTCGTTAATAAGGATCAAACACCCTTTCCATAGATCATTCCGTTCGCGACGAACAAAAGAACTTTCCTTCCGTCGAACAAAGGAACTTCCGTCCTGACGAGATCGCCGTTGGCGTCATGCACTTCGATAGGTTTTTCGGATTGATTCGATTCGTGCGGAATCTATTTTGGTTTGGAAAGTGAGTTGCCATCGAGTGGCATACGATTGATTAGATTTCGCGTATGGCGAATTTGCCTTCGTGTGGAAGCCGAGATCGGACCCGAGGGAGCTCCGCACCGACCGTGTAATCAGATCGACTAGTCGATACGAACTGTCCCGATTGAGCGGCACGCCAATGTCGATCGCGCGCCCGTGCACTCATTCTCCGTCTCTCTCGGGAATTTTATCATTCGTTAATTTTCCACTTAGACAATATTATTACTGTACAGACATTTTTCAATTCGGGGGTTTTATTATTCCGGGATTTTCAAATAGGACGACTGAAAAATAACATTCCCGACTCTGTAAAATTCCCGAATTGGAAAAATCTCGGATTATTAATTTCCCCAATTATAAAATTTCCAAATAATAATATTCTCGAACAGTTCATAATATTGCCACATTGGAAAATTGCCGAATAATAAACTTCCCGACAATAAGAAACTTCCCGAATTATAGAATTCCCGAATAAAAAAAAATGATTTTCAATAAATATAATTTATTTATTAAGAACACAATAATCAAACATTTTTATCAAAGAAAATTTTTTTATGTTTAACATTTTCTAATGAATGTTTGAATTAAAAATAACAGTAATTAAAGAAGATTGTTATCCAGAAATATATATTTTTTCAACTATTGTTATTTCAAATTTAAACAATAATTTTAGAATCTTCAAACAACAAAAATAATTTTTTTCATTATTTTCAAATTTTTCAGATCTTTTATAATTCGGAAATTTTCTGCCGGGAATTTTATTATTCGGGAATTTTCAAATTCGGTAATATTATAAACTGTCGGGAATTTTATTATTCGGAGTAATTCGGAGTTTTGTAATACAAAAATGTTGGGAACTAATTTTAAAAGCAAGTTAAGTGCGGTGCTTGTTGGTTCTGTAACGAAACACAGAAAAAAAAACTTTGCCAGTGCATATTACGATTTCAATACTTACATAATTAAACATTGAAACAACATGGTTCACTCAAATTTTATGCTAGAGACAACTATTACAAAATATTATTATAAGTACACCGCATCATCAAGATTTGACAGCGTGGATCCCTCATTTCAGATGTAGACGAGCCACAAGCCAGCTGACAGAGCCTCGTTTAGTGGCCGCCAGACCTCGCATTTTCATGCCCATCACGTAGTGATGGACGTTTACCACCTTGCTCGTGCTCGAGCATGAGCAAGACCGAGCATGCTCAGTCATGACCGAGCAGAGCGAGCAAGAGCGGTCATTAATTAATTTTAAGCAAAGACAACGTGTTTAAACTATAACAAGTAATTGGAGTAAGAATTTGAGACAGTGATTTTATTCGTATATATTTTTCAGCTCTTACAAATGTATATAATATTAAAATAAATAAAGAATTGCCTCTCTGGCTGCTCGTAGCAGACGATAATTCAGGTAAAATGTTGGAATTTCGGCGGGCTATTTGAAATAATGTTTCAAAATATGTGGTTTATTTGATGAAAATAAAGTAAATGTGGGAATTTGAAAGTGAATTATGAGGTATTATGGTATCTTATACTTCGTGGTTGATAAATTAAGTGCAGGAAATATGAATTTTCAAGTGCAGTCTGAAAATGATATAAAAAATTATCTTTTATAAATTGAACATTTTGGAATGTACTTTATTTTATAAAATTAATATTTATATAAACAATTATTATATTATATTATAATTATTATTATTATGTAATTTTTGTTTAAATAAGGTATTTTTGTACTTGTATTCAAAGAAAAAGTATACTATGTACTGTGATTTAAAATATTGAAAATACAATCAGTAAACTGTACAAACTAGAGATCTGTTTTTATGGCATAATTTTTTTCGTGTCCTGTTTTTGCATATAATAACTTCATGCTTTTATTCTCAATGTAAACCAAATGAATCTAGATTCCCACCAGTGGTATCATTTTAGTACCACTCGAGACTGTTTTTTAGTCTTATTGTAATACCTGAAACTAGCCCTGAAATAATACATTGTTTTTACAGTGACGGTTGTTTCAGTCGGAACAGCGAAGTTTTTTTCAAATGATAATAACAAAATGCGTCTTATACGTATATTTCTAACGACGGTTGAAGGTCCATGTTGCTAAGGACGATGCTGACACTCTGATTGTTAAAGAAGCTATGGAAAGTTCCGCAAATCGGGTAGTCGTCGTTGGTGAAAACGTCGGTCTACTAGTTCTCCTCATTGCACAATCAGCCCAAACAAAGAAAGAGGTTTATTTTTTGAAGCCAGGGAGAGGTAAAGTTGTCAAGAAAATATACTCACCTACTGTGATTCAAGATCATCGCCCGCTACTGAAAGACGGCATACCATTCTTGCACGCGTTCAGCGGATGTGACACAACATCTGCTCTCTTTCAAAAGTGAAAATTAAAAATAGTAAAACTCTTGGAACAATGCGAAGATTTGAAAGATGTCGTAGCAGTTTTCAACAACGTTGACTCGTCACAAGATGTAGTATTTAAAGCCGGGCAGAAATTTTCCTCAGGTTTGTATGGTGCTTCAGCGAACATTTCTTTAAACGAGCTTCGTTATCACTGTTTTCTACAGCTTGCTTCGAAGAATAACTGCAACCTCGCCACACTTCCACCGTCAGAAGAAGCCTCCCGGAAACACAGCTATCGGGTCTACCACCAAGTGCAGTCATGGTGTGGGTGTGAAAAATATCCTACTGAGTGGGGTTGGAAATTGAACGGAAATGTTTCACAACCAATGTAAACATTAGAACCTCCTGCACCTGATAATATTCTGGAGAAAATTTCATGTAAGGGCACAAAAGGGTGTACTGAAAGTTGCGGTTGTCGCAAAGTCGTATTGAAGTGCTCAAAACTGTGTTCTTATTGTCAAGGAGACAACTGTCTAAACTCGAATCGCTTGGATGAAGATGACGAAAATTCTGATAATGACGACATTTATGAGAATGATGAAAGTGATGAAAGTGTAATATTTTAGCAATGCCTTTTTCATTCGAGTACTTACTTTAAAAATTACTGCCATGCAAAACTGTTTGCACACACATGAATATAAATATTACTGGAACACCATACCGGATTAAAGAGTTGTAGCATTCATCTTCTACCGGTTTTTTAACTTGCGGGCGAGGAAACAAGTACAAATGCCGAGAACAAGATTTCTGGGAACATTTAAATAGTGCATTTTTCAAAATGTGTCGAAAAAGAATGGGAAGAATTGTGAGAATTTTTTTTAATTTTGCAGTATTTTAAAATATGGTTGTTATACTGAATTCCTTGAAGAGGTAGGTAGAAGTTTTGAAAAGATTCGAAAATAATTTAAATAACTTAAAGTTTACTTTAAAAGCAATTTATTTGAATTTGAAAGGAAACGTACATTTTTCCATATTACGTCAAAAAGAAAGGTTCTTAAGAATTTCGAAAGGTTACATAAAAACAACAAAAAATTTCTTCACACTCCGGAGAAAAATTTAAATGATTGTTCTTTGGAAAAAATTATTGGAGAAAAAAAGAAAGCTTCTTGAGAATTTCGAAAGGTTACATAAAAACGACAAAAAATTTCTTCACATTCCGGAGAAAATTTCGAATGATTGTTCTTTGGGAGAAAATTACATTAAACAGAAAATTGAAAAATAAATTGAAAAATTTCGAATTATTCCCTACAATCTCAAAAAACGAATTGCGAAGATTTTACTGCAAAATTGTTGTATTCACTAGGTAATAATTTTTTTTCATTCCAGTAAGTTTAAGATATATGTCATTGGATTACAAGATTACAAAAAATTCAAAAATAATTTGAAATTGAAATAGCTTTTTAAAAATGCACAACACGGTGTATATTTTTGCAGACTGTGAACAAAAAGTTTTGGAGCTATTCAAGAACATTCAAATGTTGCAAGAAAATACAGGACTTTCCTGAAGAGTTGTATACAAATTTTGAATGACTTCCAACTATTTTCAGACTTATCGTCAGAAAATATTTAAAACGATTCTAAAACATTTCACTTACAATTCAATTGTCGGAAGTTGTAAGAAAAATCAGGAAAATGTAAAAACATTTCGAAATGTTTCAAAAGATCATTATATTCGGCGGCTTTATGATAGAAAAATTATTGCATCATGTTGACATTTTTGTAAATGGTTCGAAAAAGATAACGCCATTCTAGGACTCTGCACCTGTGTTCGCAGTTTCATTAAAAATTAGAGATTAATAAAATAGCACTATTTGAAGAAAAGTCAAATAGACCGGGCAGACGTACCCGCATGTCATTCCCTATTAATTGATTCAACAGTTTCTAATACGTATACCCATTCTAATGCAATGTAATTTGATATTTTCAGAAGAAATGGAAAGGAAATTCCAGAGAATTCATTATGATAGTCAAGAAGCACCTACGGCTTTTACATCTGACGAGTTTACTTTCAGATTATTCTGGAGTTGCCTTCAAGATCTTCTCAAGTTTGCCGGTAAAAACTGGGTCGGTCTGATCTGGGTTCCCGGCTATCGGCGAAAGGAGCCATTGGTAAATAACTCTCGGAGGAGAATGCGAGATTTTGGAAGGGAACCAACAAAATTGTGCGTGCTGAGAATTTCCTATCTGGTACGTGTAATAATAGGACTAATAAACTTTTGAACATGAAAACAAGGCAGATTCATGTCGTAGTAGGGATGCTTACTGGACATTGCCGACTGATAAAACATTTGACCAACATATGGATTGGAGATTTGATATACTGGCGTGCATCAGTATGAAGGCGTTTTCTATTCGTAAAAGGGTATATTGATGATCCACAAAATTAAACATCGCTTTCGACATACCAAAGAAATGCATGCTCGCATTACGTTTTTCAGTTTGATTTTCCATTACTAAAACAGATAGACAAACAGACATGTTCATAAAAACTATTTTCTCTGACTCAGGGGGTCTCAAAACGTCGAGAATTGACGAAAACTGGATAGGTCCAAAAAAGAATAAATCTAAGACATTCCATCTAAATGATGAGAACGTAAAAATGTATGTTGCAAAAACTCGTAATTTCAATACCTTGATTTTTGTGGACTTTCCGTTATTATTATTCGCGCACGAAATGAAGAGCAATTAGTGCACGCATACCACGCTTAGTCTTCTAGTGTTCTTATATTTTACGGTTTTTAAAATCGAAAAATGAATAAAGTTCAATGAAATTTTTCATAGTCACTAATTGAAATCCTAAACTAACCCAATTAGACAAAATTGATTCAGTAAAGATTAGTAGAAAATACCAACTTGATTATTCGACAGATTTACGAATGGGATGGTGGAAAATTATACTAATTTCTTAGTGACAATATATGAATTCATTCAGGGCGGTGTATATTAATTATAAGAAGGTTACGGAAATTTCTAAGAAGAGTAGAGATTGTGTAAGACTTTCCAGTCTATTAAGGCAATAAGAACGCATTTACCAAAACTGTAAACAGTGCTACTTCACCTTCACCAACGTAATGTATTTACAATTTTTTTCTTCAAAACGGAGAAACGAAAATTATGTTAACACTTAATCTACTTATCCTTGCAGATACTAACATTAAATATCTACATATAGCTGCCCACGGTGAGCCTTAACATGACTTAACGCAAAGGTACTTACACTGTGCATTTTTTGCAGATTTCACATCAAAAACAAACAAACAAAAAATTGACTCGTGACACTTCGAATTTACATCCCCGCGTCACGTGTCGTGTGAATAACTTCGTGAAATTGTGTTTTAGTTGCGTTCAAAATGTCGAAAGATGCATGTACGCATGATGAGAATCGGCTCAAAGTGTCTTTATTGTGCTGTCGAGAAAAAGAAATGTACTGTATTAAAAAGAAATTAAAAGAAGATTTCGAAAATATATTTGAAAACTACATAGATGACGACATTATACCAGGAGCCTTATGGACTTCATGCAAGAGAAAAATATAGCATGTGAAAAGTGGTGCTAAAAAGAAAAATGGAATTTTCTGATTTGTCAATATTCTCACACAGAATATCCACAAGGTCAAAAGATAGCTTGTAATGGGATTGTGAATTTTGTGAAATACCGAAATCGATACCTACTCAATTAACAAGCAATATGGGTTCTGGCAAGTCTATGAAATTTAGAAATAAATGAAAAGAGTCGTTTTCAATTATTACATTTATATATTTTTACGCTAGATAAATCAAAATCAGAGATTATGACGAGAAATGCTGCAGTTTCTGTTTTTTCATCATTGCAAAAGGAACCTATTATGAGCGCAATGCACTTTCTCTTACTGAAAATCTATCCACGTGCGTCTTAAAGATGCCTTCAAAGGTGCAAGATCAAGTAATTTCATCCATAATGAAACATAGGATTAGTGAGAATAATAAGGCAGAAGTTTCACACTTACGTTTAACTCGAGCACACGGCAGTAAATCTTTGTATTCAGATAAGTAAAAAACAAAGATAATGAATTAAAGCGATGATTACTTACTGCACATGATTATTCAAAAATAAAAAAATAAATTTGAATTTGAGTAACCGTGAGATAATTGGAATTACTTCAGCTGTACGTGTGGCTACGAATAGTACAAAGATAAATTGAACCTGGGTTAAAATTGAAACTTGTTAAAGAATCTCACATTGTCGACGATTATTTTAGTTTTAAGGAGTTTAAATTTGTTAATATTAAAGCTAATAAATCTGCTGATGCCGCTGAAGCAGTAGGTTTATTGTTCAGATATTAGTGCTTTTATCGATTACGTTAAAGGACAAAAGCAAGTATCGGAAGCTTATTTGAAATTAGGTACAGATGGAGGAGATGGATATCTGAAGATCTGCCTTTCGATTCTATCACAAACTCATTTGGAGAACGATCATGGAACCAAACGTACTACGTATGTGGACGGTATAGCTGCTAAACGATTGAAGGATTCTGAAGTTAACAAAATATTTTCATTAGCATTAGCTCATTGTTCTCAAAAGAACTCCAAAAATGTTTCGCAACTATGGTCTGTATTAAATATTCATACTTTAGAAGGCACGATAGCAACAGATATAAAGTTAGCGAATATCTTAGTTTGTATTATGACACACAGCAGTTGAGCTCATCCATGTACTTGGTGCGACGCAAAAAAAAAGCGATCTCGATATTTTCGGTGCCTATTCAACAGCTGGTAATACTTTGGAAAATTATAAAAACTGGCTCAAATCGGGAGGTTTAAAAGAAGGCGCAAAGATGACAAAAACTGCTCATCGAGAAATAACACACGGTAGCTTAGCATTCGAAGGAAATTATTCTAAAAAGCTGTTGGAAAATGTTGATCTATTACGCAAGGTACCTAATTTAGGTTTATTGAAGTACGTGAGAACTTTTGATTGCTTCAAAGAAGTCGTCACTCCATTTTTTGGAAACGATTTTCATGCAGATTATAAAAGTTGTATGTCAGCTATTAAAGAAAGTTACATGGACTTGAAAATTAGCGTTACTCCTAAAATACACGTAGTATTTTTTCATGCTGAACAATTTTGCGAGAAAAAAACTCGGACAGGACTAGGATTCTTTAGCGAACAGGCAATGGAATCGGTCAATTTTGATTTTTAATCCATCTGGGGAAAAAACAATGTTACCAAAATTCACCCAGACTACCCGAAAAAACTTTTGCGCTCTGCTTATGAATATAACAGTTTGAATATTTCATTGTATGATTTATCCTTTATTCATTCTATTCATTATTTGCACGGATTGATTGTATACTATTGTCCATAATAATTTATGTTACATTTTGTATTGAACCTACTTTTACATTAGAACATTGAATTAAGAAAGTGACCAAATTTCATAATAATAATTAACGTTTTTACGTAATACAAATTTTTGTACTTCAGTAAATTTGAGTTTTTTTTTATCAATATTGTATGTATATCCATAAAAGCTATTTAAAATATGAATGTAATATTATTTTTTATTAAGTAAAATTTATCAAATTTATATTTCTTATATATTTATTTTGCGATATCGTGAAGAAAAAAAACAGTATTTTTTTAAAGCGGCTCCGCCGATTATTTTTCTTTTTGTTGATAAATAATCTATAAACAATGCAGATGTGAAATCTACGAAAAAATTCACAATGCAAGCACTTTTGGGTTAAATAATATTAAGGCCCACCAAGTGTCCTAATAACTCTTTTCTTAAACATTCTAAATACAATGTATTTCACAAACATTTTATAATATTCCAAACTATTACAGGGATTACTCTTGCCAAACCCATTTAACATGATTCAAACAAAAGATTTCGTCCTCTGTTAGTGCCTTAATATCCTTGGAGATCATGTTCATTTTCGCTCGATGCCCTTCCTCATTATACAGTTGACGATATACACCACCTTCAAAAATTGCAAACATGTCATCACGTATGTTTACCAGTGTAATATATTCTTTGCCTGGTGCTACGATGAATTTGCGTAAGTGGCGTATATGGTTGATTATAAGTACATATGCCGCCTTAATAATAGGTTCTTCAGGAAATGTGAACGGTGCTTCTACTAAGCCATTCATCAGACTTTGAGGACATGTGCGAGGAAAATGAATTCCGCGGGTCTGCGAACTTGACCCTGCAAGTGGAAATAGAAATGGATTAATTTTAATACTAAACTTATGACGTTCCGCAATAAAAGGGACCACATTGTTGGAATGGAGTTACATCTAGAAGCTTGTAGCTGAATAAATTTGGGATATTTTAAGTTAATAAAAGTAAAGAAATAAATTCAAACAATAAATTAAAATAAATATATAAATATTTTATAAGTACATAGATGAAAGTGGTGACAAAAGTAAAAACGACTACTTCCAGACAAAAATAGTATAATTAATTGCATCAAGTGCATAACGGAATTAAAGTGTATGACGTTTCGACACATATACCTGTTTTCTCATCAGATTAAAATTGATCTAAAATATAAATAGAGATAAATAATAATAATAATGAATAAATTAGTTTAACAAGACTCTTGCTAGGTTAGAATTAGTTGTAATGATATCTTTTCTGACTATATTAGGATAGACATACTTCTTAATCCTCCATTTATTAATCATATTACCTGTTTTATTTTGCAATTTTCTTAAAGTTGTTATTGGGTCGCAGTCTAATTTCATATATGTACTGGAATCGTTAAGTAAATTTATCATTTTTTATTTATAATCATCATTGTCCATCAAAACTGTGACATTTCCCTTATCAGCCTTATTTATCATGATATCTTTATTGTTATTTATAAAGCAGTTGGTAAGTTTGATATTTTTAGCAATGTTTCTATCTGAATCATTGATTTGTTTAGGGTTTTTTTTTAGATAAATTGGAAGCAAGAGAAAGAATCTTGTGTGGAAATTCCACATGTGAGGTATCTGGTAATTTATCAATATTACATTCTAAGTCTTTAATTATTTGAAAAATATCTTCTTGTTTTTTTGTAACAAATTTAGAGTTAAATTTTTCTCCTAAACGTAAAATGTCATTAACTTCTTCTGAAACTTCGATTTCAGACATATCAACAATCCATGGATATTTATAATCATGGTTATTATTTGATTCTAATCTATGTTTGTTTCACTTAATTGGATCATAATTGTATTCTTCAAGTAAATCAATTAGTTTGTTATTAAGTTTTTTACTATGATGATTATTATTATAATGGAAATTAAAATTTTCTTGAAATTCAACAATGTTTCTTTGGAGAAAGGCTGGAACCAAAAGCGTCAACATAGTTCTGATTTTTTCCAAACATGAATTGAAAAATTTAATGTGATTGTGAATGTCTTTAATTTCTAATTGTTTTAACTATCTTTTAACGTTGTTTGAAATATCAATTAGTTAATTATTACAAGATTTACTATACGTATGGATAGAATTAAAATCAATCATGCAATTAGAAATATTATTAGGATGTAACTTATTCGTTCTGCAGCCTATTAAGAAATCAAAATTATGAACTCAAAATTAGGGACTCAACCATTTTTTTCATTCAAGAATTTAATTTTTTAATTTTGTGCATATGAACGAGGAACCACAACAATCCCTACTTATCTTTATTTCTAAATTCAATTTGAACCTTTTTAACTTAATATCAATGGTGATCAAAGTTTTAATTTTTGAGAGCTTCTATTGTATTGTTAAACTAATTTATTTATGATTATTATTGTTTATTTCTATTTATATTTTAGATCAATTTTAATATGATGAGAAAACTGGTATATGTTTCAAAACAACATACGTTTTAATTCCGTTATGCATTTGACACAATTATTTATACTATTTTTGTCTGGAAGTAGTTGTTTTGAATTTTGTCAACACTTTCATCTATTATATTACCAGACGTTGAACATAGGAAGGATTCAACATCACCTATTTTCTTCAATATTTCTATAAGTACATAAAGCAAATGCTTTCATCAAGATAATTCCCAATTTCGACTTGTATAGACCTCATTCTCTTTAACAAGTGTATGGATTTACTTAGTTATTAAATTTATTTACATAGTAGAAATGAATGCTTAAAAAGTAAACCTTAAATTTAGAAATGTCCTTAATATCATTCATTATAATTACCAAAAGAATTAAAGATGATTAACAAGGTTAAGAGGAGTGTATGAAAGCCCTTCATTTTCTTCAAGTAGAGAAAAACTGACTAATTCATAATTATTAACAAAATAAATTCAGAATAAATGAACATTCAATTGAAGATATTTTTGATTAATAAAGAATTTGGTGAACTAATAATTAAGTAAATTAAGGAATTGTTTTCTAATTTGACTATATTCGTTAAATAGTCGTTAAAATTTATTGGTCCTATTGTAAATAGAAAAGAAAATATAAATTCTTTGAAGGCCAACAAGCCAACATGCTCTTATCAGTAATGGACTTCAAACTTTTCAATAACTTTTGCTGCACCTTCAACCAACGAAATCTATCAACTTATACTAAATCATATATTTGTTTAAAAAAAATACTTCTTGAACTGTGGGTCCATGGCGGAATTTTACTACTTACGAGCTAAATTCTATTACAAATTCAATTAAAGAATATTGAGATACTATACATAGAGAAAATTACTTATTAGTTTAGTCAAAATTATGACTGGTGCGAGTAAGCGAACAAAACATGATGAATCAATTTTTTTT